>JACEFZ010004843.1:0-22527 GCA_014155875.1 Cepaea nemoralis | reverse complement strand
TCAAAAAAAATTGGCAAGAAAGTTTAACAATTTAAAAATTTTTCCCATAAAAAAATTTTTAAAAACAAAATTAAAAAAAGTTTTGGACAGTGTAGTCGGTTTGTATCTAAATTAAAGCAATTGATAGATAATAAAGAATATTTTTTTTATAATAACAAGTTGTAAAATCTTGTTAACAAATTAGTAAAAGTGTGTGTCCATATTGTCAAATATAATGTATGAGTGTATAAGTAAACTAAAATTGCAATAATTAGTTATTTATACTGCTTAATAACCTATAAATAATGAATAATTACTTACTGTGATAGGTTGCTGTAAACAAAATGGTCATTATATATATATATATATATATATATATATATATATATATATATATATATATATATATATATATATATATATATTATATATATATATATATATATATATATATATATATATATATGCGGCCCGCCAATAGCTTTACATTTGTCAATGCGGCACAAAAAGTTTGCCCACCCCTGTTCTACTAATTCTCATTGCATTGATTCTTTGTAGATGTGCCAATTGCCCCCGTGTAGTCTTTATGTAGGGTTTCTCCACGTTCATCCAAGTCTTTTGTTTTTCTCTCGTTATTATTCTGTGCATGTCTCTTCGTGTTATTCTATATTCTATGTAATCATGATCCTATTTGCTGTTCACCCACCTTTTATATTTTTTTTTGTTGACTTTTAAAGCTTTCTTTACCTTGGCGTTCCACCAACTTGTTAATTTCTTTATCTGTGTGTTGTGTTTTTTCATGGTCATCATCATCATCATCATCAAGTGCCGTGCCGGCTGGCGTAGGCGTTCATGGCTCTCCATAGATCTCGGTCTTTGGTTTTCTGGATCAACTCTGCTGCTGATATTCCTCCATGCCACCGTCTCAATCCATCCAGCATCACTTCTCTTGGTCTACCTCTGCCTCTCTTCCCCTCGATCTTTCCAGTTGTTACGATGTTCTCCAATGCCTCTCTTCTCATCACATGACCGAGGAAAGCTGTTTGTCTCTGTCTTATTGTTGTATATAATGTTCTAGTTTCATTAGCCTGTTTCAGGCAGTCGTCGTTAGTTACTCTGGCAGTCCAAGGAATTCGCAACATTCGTCTCAGGAACCACATCTCTGTTGCTTCTAATTTCTTCTTAATTTGTTCATTTACATTCCAAGATTCACTGCCATACAGCAAAACTGGTTCTACATAGCATTTCAGCACTCTCTTTCTTACATTCAGTGACAGTGACTTATTGCATAAGATACTCTTCATTTTCTGAAATGCAGCTTTTGCCTGCCCTATTCTGCTCCTAATCTCTGTTGTACATCTTCCATCTGATGTTATAAATGCCCCTAGGTATCTAAAATTATCAACTTGGTTAAGGATTTTCCCTTCTATTTCTATGTCACATTTTGGTGTCACCATTTTCTTTGATATTACCATTGTTACTGTTTTCTTGATATTCAAGTTGAGTCCTTTCCTTGCACTCTCTGTTACTACAACGTCTAATAATTGTTGTAGGTCTGTTGAATTATCCGCCACCAATACTGTGTCATCTGCATAGCGTATATTATTTATATTATAACCTCCAACTAGTATTCCTGGCATCTCTTTGATCTCTCTCATTATTACTTCGCTATACAGGGAGAAAAGATCTAGGTGACAAGACACACCCTTGTCGTACTCCTAGCTTTATCTGTTCGTAACTACCCTCTTTATTTCCCATTTTAATTGCTGCTACTTGGTTCCAGTAAATATTCTTTATTATTCTTAAATCTTTTCCATCAGTGTTGATATCTTCCAACATTTTAATCAGTTCATCATGTTTTACTTTATCAAATGCCTTAGTATAATCTATGAAGCACAAATATATGTCCCTCTGTTTCTCTATTGACCTTTCTATTAGTGTCCGCAATGTATAAATTGCATTGTTTGTGCCCTTTCCTTCCACAAATCCATACTGTTCTTCACTAATTTCCATTTTTATTTTCTTTTTGGTTCTTCTCATTATGATTCTGAGTAGAAGCTTAGTGATATGGTTTATAAGGTTAATTGTACGAAAATCTTCACAATCAATTGCTCCTGGTCTTTTTGGTATAGCTATAAATACAGATTTCAGCATATCACTGGGTAAATATCCACTGCTGTAAATATCTTTCAACATTTTGGTTAATATATCTACTCCAAATTCTCCCAATACTTCTAATTCTTCTATTGTGATTTCATCTGGCCCAGCTGTTTTTCCTTTCTTCATACGTTTCATAGCGTCAGCGACTTCTTCTTTCAGAATAGGTGGACCTTCTAAGTTACTATCTTCTGTTAATTCTGCCCTTTCTCCTTCATATAATTCTCTTATATACTCATTCCACCTCTTCATTATAGCATCTTCCTCTAATATTATCTGTCCTGTTTTTGATTTCAAACACCCTGTATTTATTCTTATTTTTTTTTCCTGTAATCTCACTGATTTGTCTGTGCATATTTTTTGAATCTTTAATGGAATTTAATTCAATTTTTTTGCATTGCTAGTTTAACCATCTTTCTTTAGCCTTCCCACATTTATCTTTTATTTCTTTATTTATCTTAGCGTATTCTTGTTTGTCATTTTTTCATGGTTCCACATGTTATTTTTGCAGTATTTAACATATTTTATTTGAACATCTCCTTTTCTTCTGCCACTGTTTTTTATATGTAGGTTTACAAAGATTTCATTTAGTTCTTTCTCATCCCTTTTCCCCACTGCCTCGTCGTATTTAAGTTTACGAATGCGAATGGTGCTGTGTTACCTAATCTTTGTTTTCTTCTTCTGTTGGTTCTTACTCAGGTAATAATGTCTTTGTGGTCTGTGTTTATACTTAAGCTGGACACTGTCTCTGCATCTATTATAATATATTTCTCTTTCTGTTATTTCTTGTTAATATAAAATCAATTTGGCTTTTGGTATATATATATATGTATCGTTCCAATTTGTGCCTGGTGTATATTTGTTTGTGAGTCTGTGTGTATATAAAACGTGTTTATTATATAGAGGTCGTGTTGACTGCACAGCTCTATCAATCTTCTTTCATTACCATTTATTTCATTCTGTTGATCTACAAATGCGCCAAGATGTTTCTCTATGTCTATTATGTTATCTCTTAGTTTTGCATTGGAGTCTCCTATAACTATGATGTTGTCCTGCATTTCTATTTTATTTAGTATGGCAGAGATGTCTTCAAAGAACTCCTGGCATTTTTACTTATTTTTATTTGTATTAAATGGTCAATATATTTGCATTGGCACCTTCCGTCTTGACAGACTATAGTTTTGGATGGAGTTATCGCTCTCGATAGCACAACGCCTGGGCTGAATTGTAGAAACCATGTGTTGCCCGAGCAGCATGATTCCTCTCTCCGCCTGTCTGGTTTACTCCAAGGAAAAGGCAACACCAATACACCTGGAACAAGACAAGCTGCTGGATCAGCAAAGCAGCAATCTAACTCCCTGCCTGTCGTGGCTTCGATCTTAGACCAGGTCTGCCCTGCCATGACATTTAGTCTTTAGGTTGCATTTCCCTGCCTTAGGGTAAGGCTTGTACTCTCCCAATTGCGCTCCTTTGCCCGAAGCCATTAGCACAATGTGGGGTGTCGGGTTTATTGAACGCCATATATTTGTACATATGTAGTAATCGTCTGTTCTTTTATTCTCAATTTTATAAATCTTTATGATATATATTTTGTCATTAATATTCTTCTTGCTAGCCGTGTTTCTATGCCTATTCCTACATTTTGTATAGCCCTTTCATGTTGTTTCACTCCGGAGCACACAAGCGTGTAATTGTAGTGGCTTGCTTTGCATCTTTTCACTTTTATTCTGGTGTCTGCTATTCCCATCAGTCAAATGTTCCTGTACTTCATTATTTCTTCTTTACTGTTAAAACATCAGATGTTCAGTATGCCTATATTTTGAATCGCCGATCTGTCTCTTTGTCCTTTAACCTCTAATTAATCGCTGATCTGTCTCGTTTGTGCCTGTACCTTCCATAAATCCGCACTGCTCATCTCCGATTTCTTGTTTTATATGACTTCTTTTTCTTCTCATTATGATTCTCATTAGTATTTTAGTTACATGACCCTTTAAACTAACTGTTCGACGTTCTCTAAAATCCGTTGCACCAGACTTCTTAGGTAGAGCTATGTCAGTAGATTGCAAGAGATCATCAGGTGTATATCAACTATTACAGATATTATTCAGCATTTCTGTTATTACTCCTATACCCAATTCACCAATATGTTTAATTTCTTCCACTTTGATATTATCTGGCCATGAAGATGTCCCTTTCCTCGCGTGTTGTACGGTATCGTTAACTTCTGCTTTCAGTATCGGTGTCCTTTACATTGATCGTAATTGTTTGTTTCTGATCTTTACTGGAGGTATTGGAAATTATTATGTGAAATATCAGCGAACATTACATTAAAAAAAAACACATGTTAACCCCTAGAAAAGCCAACACATGTAAGACTATTTTGCTTATCATCATCGCATACCATGCTGATAAGCCTGTCGGTATTGATTCGCTATCTCACATGATTACCAGTCTTGGATCTAGTCAGCTTATATAATTCATTATACTATATGAAAAACACATGATGGAGTGAACCAGTTAGCATTACAACATCAAACATTGTGGTTTCCATAGGGACACTTTTGCAAGTATTCTAACATTAGTGAACTGTATTTCAAGCTGTGTACACAAAACTATGTTTGTATGCTTGGAAAAAAAATGAAGAATAAAGCCAAAGAATATGTTGAATTTGTAAATAAAAAAAAGCGAGACAGATCTCATTCTCAACATATTAACAGCAAAACCAATTGAAAGTAAAAGCAGATTCCTAGCTTTGAGACAACAACTCCTGGCGAACATGATAGAAAACATGTCTAGTATTGATAAAACCAGCACTTTGAATAACTCGGAAAGAAGACATGTAACAAGACATTACCCTAGCAGATCTTGACATTTGCATATACTAGGGGCTTCTCATAAGTCTTTAGCCTGACCACAAAGGAGTAGGCGGATAAAACTTAAATTTGGCACATGTATAGCTCATTCAATTTGTAATGGACATATGAATTATGAATTTCCCTATTCGACTGGTTTTCCCCGATATGGTGCATGGCACAACACACCCTATTGACCAAATTTGCACATCCAACGATTTGTCAGAACAGTGGAGAAGTCAGACCCAGGACGGTGATACAATTCTTGATGTTACAGAGAAAAACACCTGCAGAAATACACAGGGAGATGACGCCAGTGTTTGAGGAAGTCTGTCCTTCGTATGCTTCTGTAAAATATTGGTGTTTGCAGTTTAAGTGTGACCGTTCCCAAGTTGCTGATCTGCCAAGATCAGGACGACCGTCCTCAGAGTGCAAAGATGCAAATGCTGCAAAAGTGAAGAAAATCATAGACCAGAATAGGAAAATGACAATTGCAAAGATATCGGGTTCAGAAAAACTGAGTAAGAGTACAGTTTTTAGAATTTTACACAACAGACTGAACATGAGAAAAGTGTGTGTCAGCTGGGTACCGCGCCTGCTGACATGTGAACAGAAACAAACATGCATTGATTGCTGTGGCCAGTTGCTCAACATGTGGCGGTCGCAAAAACATGTTGACAACCATGGTGACGGTAGATGAGACTTGGATCCAAAATTGCCAGCATGCAGTGGAAAACCCCTGGCTTGCCAACACATGTCAAGCCAAGAGCACAAAAATCTGCAAGAAAAGTGATGCTGACTGTTTTTTGGAACGTCAAAGGTGTCACATTGAAATATTGAAGATTACATGCTTCATCGGCAACACAGTTAATGGGCAGCACTATGCAGATCTCCTTATCAAACTAAGAGGGCTGTGACCAGAAAACGAGGGATAGCGCGTATGCAAATTCTGCCTTTGCTTCAAGATAACGTGCCCTCACATATAGCAATGTCTTGTGCTGCAAACTGCTAACGATTTGAATACTTGAAATTCTTCGACACCCACCATATTCTCCAGATTTGGCTCCTTCAGACGTTTTTCTTTTCCCAAATCTTAAAAAATAGCTGAAAGGAAATCGTTTTGACAGTGACAAAGATGTCATACTGGCTTGTGAAAACTGGTTTATTTCGAAAAATAGGTTGTTGTATTCTGAATGTGTGTTCATGGTCACGCAGAGATGGCAGAAATGCATAAATTCAGGTGGTGGCTACATTGAGAAGGAATAAGCACTGTGCCAAATTTCAATTTTCTCCACTTACTCCTTCATGATCAGGCTAAAGACTTATGAGAAGCTCCTTGTACAGACGGATCAGCAAACACCGACAGAAAATGGAGGTGTATGGATTATCTGAATCTTAAAATATGGACAAAGAAGACGTTGTGGTAACTGAAACATTCTCAAGACTCCAGAGCAGAGATAAGAGGTCTTGAAAACTACAGCATAAATTTGTTGACAGAGAAAAATAAAGAGACGCAAATGACAAGATCTACGATGATCTGTAATTCTTGTAGTGCAATGTTGTGTTTGCAATCTGGCAGTGGCTTTATTCATACATACGTATGCGTGCTGTTGGTTTTGTCTGGACTCCTGTCCGTTCCACTTTTAACATGGGGCAGTGAGGAGACTTTATATGATAATCGGGGCATGGGAACAGAGCATTATAGGGTCACCCGTTGTCGTGACTAACGACTACCTAATCTGGTGATCGAGTGAGATGGCAAAACATGACCGCCCACGTTTATCGGCATGGCGGGGGGTACGGGGTGTCAGGCATTGGTAGCACCTTTGGTAAGGATGGCTCTCATGTCCTTTCAGGACCCATCCCCCACTGGTCCAAGTCTGACACCCAGCTCGTGCCTGTGGCTCCTAGTAGCTGTCAGCATGCGACAGCGGCCACCCCCCGGGCAACAGCTGTGAGAGGCTGGCTAAACCAGGCATGGGTATCCGATTTGGTGTCAAACCAAGAGGTAAACTAGGGTATGCCTACCCAGCATGTGAAGACAGGATTCGGCAGACTGCGCGGAAGAAATCATTCCTGATTCAACGGGCAAGACGGCGTTTACCTGCAAAGCGTTGTGGAACGTAATGAGCACGGCAAGGCACGTAGAGCGCCCTGGTCATCCACTGCACCTGTATTCGTCTCCAATCGTCTCGACTTGTCTTGCCACTGGACTCAGATGGACTCAGGCGAGAGAGTGAGGTCGACGAATTGCGCAACTCTTCCTCACTTTAATCCAAGTCATCGCGCAAGTCATTCTTCATCCAACGTCACATATCACCTTCAAGCCCTGTGGCGATGGGCGAGCGGCAAAGCGGCAGGCGTGGGTACGCTGGCAGCCGTAGTCGCAGACCTGCACACAGGCGGCTCAGGCCATATGGTCGTCTTCTACTGACCGGAGCAGCAGTGGGATTCGGCAGCCCCCTGAGCGACTGAGCAGCCCTCTATAGGAACACACTGCTCACCTCCATAGCATGAGGAAGGGGCTAGAAAAGGTGCCCTAAACATTGTCTGCTTCATCACTACCTAACCAGCTAGCCGCGGTTGGTGGGTACCCTAAACTGCGGTCGACATACAAAGAAAGATAAAACAAGCAAAGCTAAAAGAGTAAACCATATTCCCTTAACAATTGGAACTTGGAATGTACGCACCCTACTTGACAGAGACGGCGCGTCAGGTCCAGAGAGACGAACAGCACTGATTGGGAGAGAGCTGGGCAGGTACAACATCGACATTGCAGCCTTGAGCGAGACACGACTTGCAGAAGAAGGCCAAATCTGTGAAATTGGTGCCGGCTACACATTTTTCTGGAGTGGAAGGAAAAGCGAGGAAAGACGCCAATCCGGTGTGGGATTTGCCATTAAGTCGGCCCTGGTCGGCAAATTAGCTGGATTTCCAAAGGCTGTAAACGACAGGCTCATGACCATGAAGTTGCCTCTGCTGAATGGAAGGAAGCACGCAACCATTGTGAGTGTCTACGCACCAACTATGACCAACGAAGATGATGTCAAGAATAAGTTCTATGAGGACCTGCACAATGTATTAACATCTGTTCCCAAAGGAGACAAACTTATACTCCTTGGGGATTTCAATGCCAGAGTAGGCACGGACACCACCTCTTGGAGTGGCATTATTGGAAAGCATGGAGTCGGAAATTGTAACACCAATGGACTCCGCCTCCTTCAGACATGTGCCGAACATGATCTCCTGATTACGAACACAATTTTCCGTCTCCCCATGAGAAATAGGACATCGTGGATGCACCCTCGCTCGAAACACTGGCACCTCATTGACTATGTAATCGTCAGGAGGAGTGACAGACAAGACGTTCGAGTGACAAAATCCATGTGTGGTGCCGAATGTTGGACAGACCATCGTCTCATTGTCTCGAAAATGAACATCCACATCAGGCCACCACGGCGTCCTCAAGGGGCAAAAATGCAAACAAAGCTAAATGTCACCCGCCTAAACAGCAAGAAAATGCAGCAGTCGTTTGAAAATATGCTGGAAGACCGCCTCAAGCCCAATGCTGAAGCAAAACAGGATACAGAAACAGAATGGAGAGCCCTAAAGGACACGATTTACAACACTGCTATGGAAATCCTGGGTCCAGCCCCCCGAAAGCATAAAGACTGGTTTGATGAAAATTCCGAAGACATCAACCAATTGCTGGCCGAGAAACATCTTCTCCTCAAGGCACATTTGAATGACCCAAAGTCAACATCAAAAAAAGATGCTTTCAAGAACATTCAGAGAGTAGTGCAGCAGAAACTTCGGCACATGCGGGACTCCTGGCTGAGCAGCAAAGCTGATGAAATTCAGGGCTTTGCTGACAGACACGATATGAAAAACTTCTACGACTCACTGAAAGCGGTCTATGGTCCTTCATCACCAGGCATAGTTCCCCTCCTCAGTGCAGATGGGGGAACATTGGTCACCGATAAGAAAGAAATCCTCCAACGCTGGGCAGAGCATTTCAGCAAAATCTTAAATGCAACTTCCTTCTTCGATGATGAAACCATCAATTGCCTTCCTCAAGTTCCCACCAATGAGACTCTTGATGACCTGCCAACCATAGTGGAAATAAACAAAGCCATCCAGCAACTCTCCAGCGGCAAGGCACCTGGTCCTGACTCCATCCCAGCAGAGATATACAAGGCAGGTGGGCCGGTCCTAACAGAGCAGCTTCACCGAGTCTTCACAAACATATGGATGAACGAGACCATGCCACAAGATTTTAAGGACGCGTCAATAGTCCACCTTTACAAACGTAAAGGAAACCGCCAATCCTGTGACAACCACCGAGGCATCTCCTTGCTTTCAATTGCAGGGAAGATACTCGCCAGAATTCTTCTCAATCGCCTCACAGCCCATCTCGATCAAGGTCTTCTTCCTGAGAGTCAATGTGGCTTCAGAAAAGAACGTGGAACTGTTGACATGATTTTCGCTGCGAGGCAGCTGCAAGAGAAATGTCAGGAACAGAACTGTGAAATGTTCTCCACTTTCATTGACCTTACCAAGGCTTTTGATACAGTCAGCAGAGAAGGACTGTGGAAGATTATGGCAAAATATGGCTGTCCACGAAAGTTTGTCCAAATAGTGCGGCTATTTCATGACGGCATGCAGGCAAGAGTACAGGAAAATGGTGAGCTGTCTGAACCCTTTCCTGTCACCAATGGAGTGAAGCAAGGATGTGTCCTGGCACCAACACTGTTCAGCCTCATGTTTTCAGCCATGTTGATGAATGCCTTCGAGAACGACGACATTGGAATAGACATCAACTACCGTATGGATGGAAAGTTATTCAATCTCAGAAGGCTGAAAGCTAAAACCAAAATTAACAGTGGCACAGTCAGAGAGCTCCTGTTTGCTGATGATTGCGCTCTATACGCCAACTCAGAGGCGGACATGCAACATAACGTTTCAGCTTTCTCACATGCCTGTGCCAACTTTGGGCTCAATATCAACTTGGAGAAGACTGTAGTTATGTACCAGCCAGCTCCAGGGAATAATCACACTGTGCCGAATATCAAAGTGAATGATCATAGACTAAGTGTTGTGGACAAATTTACCTATCTTGGCAGCACCGTGTCACAAGCTGCCACAATCGATGACGAAGTGAATGCAAGAATCTCCAAGGCCAGTGCAGCCTTTGGCAGACTGTACAAGAATGTATGGGACAGAACTGGAATAAGCCTGCAAACAAAGCTAAAAGTCTACAAAGCAGTTGTATTATCCACACTGCTATATGCTTGTGAAACCTGGACTGTTTATCAGCGACACGCTAGGAAATTAAACCACTTCCACACAGTCTGCCTTAGGAAGCTACTGAAGATTAAATGGCAAGACAAGATTCCAGATACTGAAGTCCTAGAAAGAGCATCCATGCCCAGTATCCACACTCTACTGATGAAGAATCAGATTCGCTGGGCTGGTCACTTGACTCGCATGCCAGATCACAGGCTCCCTAAACGAATTTTTTACAGCGAACTGCGTTGTGGTAAACGCTCCCAAGGTGGCCAGAGGAAACGTTTTAAAGACACTCTGAAAATTTCACTGAATGCTTTTGGAATTCATCATGACACCTGGGAGGCTGCAGCCAGAGACCGAAATTCGTGGCGTGCATCATTGCGCAAAGGTGCAGTTATATGTGAGGCAACCAGGACTGCAAGAGCTGTGAAGAAAAGGCAGGACAGAAAAACCACTGCAGGAAATCCTCCTCCAGAGACGTCAAGCATTCTTTGTCCACATTGTCAAAGAACATTTCGAGCCAAAATAGGCCTTATCAGCCATCTTAGAACCCACGGCTCCACACCTTCAACCCCACTGGATGAAATGAATGGTCATCATCATTCTTGATGGACAAACAACATCGGCATGGCACATGATGGATAGATGGAATACAGTGTTTCTCGTCCCAGTGCAACATACGTGTTGATTACGAGGCGGGCAGGTTGACAAAGAAAGGTGCAAGACTACCTCAGTCTGATACAGACATAATCAATGATGAGACCACGAGACTTATACGAAGCAAGTGGGAATCAGAGCATTCAGGCCACCGGGAAGATGGTGCACATTACAGAATTCACCGTATAGAATGCGTAACACTTGACAGACTGCGCGGGACATAACAAGCATACAATCTCAGGAGTAATCTAGAACTCCTATTTGTTAGCTAATTAAGTTATCGCTCACATTGTGTTGTATAGGGCGCGGGTTCAACTTTCCGACGCTACCAATCCAAGCAAGCAAACTCGGGACAGTTGTCTCTTTCAGGATGAACAGAGATAAAGTCCCTGGATACACAAGCCCACAGCTGGAAATGGCTCGCAAAAAGTAAACGTAGATGGTCTTGGTATCCCCAAAGAGTGGGAAGGGGCAGGAGGTAGGTGCCAAGGTTCACATGTATTAGTTGATTACTAAACAGGGCAGGTTTCCTCACTGACAATCTCCCCTCCCTACTTAATATAACGAGTCCCCCACCAAATATTGTAAGTAACAGGTACACAAAACAATTACTCAAACTTGGAAAATATTAAGTCGGATTGATTGATTGATTGATTGATTGATTGATTGATTTAGGAACCGACATCACAGCATTCAGGACATTCCCATAAGCGCTCCGTCTCCATCCTCAGCAGCCAGCGAAGAGTTCCAACACTAATAGTTCCAGTAGCAATCTGATTATATGTCCGTCTCGCCTTTCCTCCGAGCGCCGAGCGTCGGCCAGATCCCCTCGTCACACCTCGTTGTCTCATTCTTACCAGACCATGGTGCTCCATCTGCTCCTCCGAGGTGTACACGTGCTCCCACAAGGCCGCAACCACGTCTGCCTTGTCATGCATCAATACTCCACCAAATTTTGCCGAGCCAGCCAATCTGTCCGCCTGTTCATTCCCCAGCACACCGGCATGCCCAGGAGAAAAGATCCAGGTGATGCTTACTACCCGTGACCTGCGAAGCGAAGCAAGCCACTCTGCACGAAGCCTACCTGTTCTCACCCTTCTCAGCATGTTTTCTGAGTCAGTTACAATCATAATGTGTGTATGTATCGTGTTTTCTATCCAGCGGAAAGCTGCACTGACCGCCTCCACCTCCATTCTTAAGCTAGATGTAGTGTTATCATACGCCAGGCTCTCCTGCACCAAACGCCGACCATTAGTTCTTGCCAAGAACCCCCAGGCACTTCTCCTACCTCTCAACACTGACCCATCCGTGTAGATAATCACATCACCCGGGCGAGAATTTTCCTGAATTAGTTGCTGAATTTCCACTTCCGTGGCCCCTGCTGGCCACTCCCTGCACTCCCGGCTCAATGTTATTACAACTCTGCACAAGTCTGACTGCACGGCTGGCACTCTGACCCACTCCTCTCCTCGCCTGATGTTCTCCAAGGGGCAAACCTGTCTGATCGTATCCTCCGCCTGAGCCATCCATGATTTCCCTCTTATCAGTCTCTGACCCTTAACTACGTCCAGCGCCTCATGCAACGGGTGATCTGTGTCTGCAGCTACTCTGAGGTATGCCTTCGCTTGCATCACCTTGTGCCTACTAGCAACAGTAGGAAGACCAAGGATGTAACGCATACACACTACTGGAGTGTCTCTGGTGCATCCCAGAATGACCCGCATCGCTTCATTCTGTATGCTAATTTCATTCTAATTTCACCAGCTGACTCTTTGAGACAGTGAGCATTCCTAGTCCATAATCAATCACTGAGAGGATCAAGTGCTGGTATAGTGTGAAGAGCATTCTCTGCTCTGTATCCATTGCAGCCATAGTTTTATTATAGCCATATTAAGTCGGAACTACGAGTTAAAACAAATACCCATTGTGTTGTTTTTTGTTTGTTTGTTTGTTTGTTTTTTTAACGTGTATCCAGACCAACAATCCAAAACATAAAGGTTTGCGGTATTATGATAGTGAACTAGTGATTTCGAGACAGTTTATTTCTCTTCTTACCTCATAACAAGCTTTAATGATAATGTATATGTTTGTGTGTTCACGTATGAAACTTAGACCAACCAGCATAATGTACTATAAGAAGAACATAAGATCAATCAGGGAGCCGCGGTAACGCAGTGAGTAGCGCGCCTGATTGCCGGCCCGGTGGCATTATCACTTCATCAAAGCGTGAATGTGTTTCAAAATGTACCTGGGATCTCTGTTTAACCCGGCAAAATAAAAATGGCTACCATGGCTACTGGAAAGTAATAGCGAACAGTCTGATTGTGAGTGCCGATTAGTCTATAAACTATGGAGATATTCCCATGTATATAACACGTTTGAAAGCCAGGCGAAAGGGCCTTTACTTTGTACTGACTATAAGTTCAATATCATGAGCAATCCGTAGATGGCACAGAGGTCGACCTCTCTGCAACATAACCGTTGTATAATACCTAGTCTCCAGCATGATGTGTCCAAGACACACTGAACATAACTCTGGTCTGGATACTGGCTCCTAACACCTGCTGATGTTTACAACAAACACTTTCCATTATCGTTATTTAAAAGTAGACCAAGTTTGGCAATTATGTATACAGATTTAACAATGTTTATGCCAGCGTTTTTATGTTCTCATTACTTATTCTAATGTTTAAAAAATTTAATTTAATTAAGAAATATGAGTTAGAAGTATGAAATGGAGGGGATATGAAGAGTCATGTTGTTGGAGTCTCCGTGGCGAAGTGGTCAAGTCGTTTGACTTGGGCTCGGAAGGTTATGGGTTCGATTTCGGGTCGCGTCCTTCGGCTCACGAGTGCATTTTTTCGGAAACTCCTGGCGGTCGTCGCTGGAGCTACGAAGTTCGTGCTTTGTGCGGAAAGAGACTGAGCCATATTGGACAAAATCCGGTGCAATGAAGTCGACCATGTCGACTTTTAAACGACTTTTTAATAGTTATGCTGAAGGTGAGAGTGCATGAGTGTGAGTGAGACATGGGTCGGGAAGGGAGATGAGTGAGATTTATTTTACTAATAGCTTTGGTCATGTTTCGAGTGTAATTTCAGAATGAATTTAACAAGCGAAGTTAAAACAACCAAGCTGGCATGAGATGTATACATTTAATTATGAAATAATACAGTCCTAAAGTTCAGAAATTTTTACTCTCATTATCCTCCTATTAATTTAAGTGGTGAATGCCCATATTACACTTCAAGTTTTCACATAAGGACGTATTAGACAAAATATTTCAACAATAAGTGTGAATATTACTTCTATACAACTGGTGTATGTTTTGTACGGTGTCTACTGTCAACGTCTAGGGTTTATAAAGTGGGTTCAGACAGGCTGATGGTGCGAGCACAGATGAGGCATGAAACCAATGAATATATTCTACATGGTTTTAATTACAAGATCCTCATCTCAACATCATAACATCATAAATATCACAGACTTAATTTAATGTCACTCCAAAACTCGCTCTCGCACCGGCTCTCAGAATACTCTTGCGCTGTTATCAAAGCTATGCGCACTCGTGTCTAGCCACGCACACCAACACACATTACGTAGCGGTCACATTCATTCGCACTGAAAGTCTAAGTAGAAGTCTATCCTGTCTCTCCACACAGTCACACATCCTCTCTCAATCCTGTCCGAGTCTCGTCTGTCTTTTCCTACTCAGTCCGGTGGTCACGAGGTACTTGACCCTCGTGCAGTCCGTGGAAAGTCGTGCTGTCACGTCTGTCTCGCACTCGCCTGTTGAGGCCAGGCGTACTGCGTCATTCTGTCCAAGGTGAACCTGTCCTGGTACAGTCCTGTCTCTAACTTACTGTCTTGACGTCTGGACTGTTCTACTACCCCCGTACTCTCCCCATGTCCTTATGTCTGTCCTCTGTCCTCTGTTATGTCACGTCCAGGACCTTGACATGCTTCCCTTCCTCCCTCCTGTTCACTTATTCGTGGCACAACGTTGTCTTTATGTAATTAGTCTGCACTAATTCTGTCAAGGGCCCAAAAGGAACTGGTAGTCTTGTCATGATATTTATGGGTAAAGGGTGGTAACCGTGGGTAGTAACCGTCTGGTATATTTTGAGGCACAAGCCATCTAATTCTATTCTTGTAGTACCATCTTAATATAATAGGACTATCCAGACCGAAGTAACAAATGACTCACATTGAAGGGCAATACCCTACAACTGCATCCTTCTCAGACATCCAAAATGATGCCATGTACAATGGTTCTTTTTACAGAAGCTCATCAAGGAACATTTCCCTGGTCCCATTAAGATTGCTTTCAACCCATTGTCCCAGATGTGTACATTTCACAGTATAACATCTCTTACTCCCGTTTGTTGGTCATGTATCTAAGAAATACCACTTGTTTCTATCCAAAAGATACTTCTATACAACTGGTGTATGTTTTGTACGGTGTCTACAAATATTCTTGTAACGAAACATTTACATTCTTGTAACGAAATATCATGCTAGATGGAAACTTGCCATAACACAACTTATGCAAGTTGCCAAATACATGACATCTAGGTTGTTATGTACATTGTACACGTTAGTAATCTAACAAGCGGTTCAGTACATGTCTAGAACTTATTATGTACCAAGCAGCACTTTCTGAACCCCATATCCCATTATTTCCACGCATCCTATCATGTAAGTCACGAAATCAGCCAATCTCATGTCTGCTGAATTACTTCATATCACCATTCCCATGTGTCATCCATTAAATCCAAAATATCATTTATATTTATTTGACATTTATACAAATATATATACTATAATACACGTAAATTTTTACATTCGTACATATGTATAACAGGGAATTTTATTTACGGCCTTTCTGGCACTATTGCTAACCAATTGTGGCGTGACGTCAGGGTTGTCAAGAGCTATCTCATTTTTATCAGTTGTTTTCCGACCTTCCTCCAAGACAGACTGTCTCAGTGTTTAATACTTGTGTTAAAGATGATCTATAACCAGCTGACCAGTCTTTCTAGGAAGAATTGTTCGAGAGAGGTAAGCCTACAATCTACGAGCCGGTTTCATTGCTTCGATCGGAAAGTCGTTTTATGTGAGTAAAAGTGCTGTAGTTTAAATTGTGCCTTTGAAGGTCAACTGTCCGTTAAGCGGGCTGAGAAATGGCTAGTGACTGTACATAGCTCTATTCTAGTAGTTTTCTTAGGCTTTTAAAGGTCCTGAAGCTTGTTAGAAATAGAAAATCGCAAAGAAACCCTTGAACTATACTTAGACAGGCGAATAGAAATCTGTTGAGTCCTTTCTCTGGGAGTTTAGTGAACTTACATTAGTGAACTTTCCAACATCCTGTGGTGTGTTCTAATGTGTTCCTTGAGGTACTCATAACATACATCTTTGTTTCGGTTTCTATAGCTTGGTGCCTTGCTAAATACAAGGTGGCTTCAAATGAAAACCTTAAAAGTGTGAACAAAATTGGAACAGCCATGCCATAAATACGTGTATTTGTCAGGGGTTCAGACAGAGTAACTCTGATGGACAGGTGAGGCGTAAAGAATTAAAGACAGTTACACGATCACTCCAATGAAAACAGACTATAGCGTGACAGAAACATGTGACAGGTTTAGAAAGCCAATCAGTCGGTTAAACCAGTGAGCTCTAATGACAAAAAATCGAGTTAGCACGAGGAAAGTTCACAGTGTTGTCATTCCATATCGGATTAAACTAACGTCTCATTCGGGCACGTGGCAGCATAACTACAAGTTATACGGCTTAGCGACAAACCATAATTCTGATCAACAATTCATAAAAGTCAAACAAGTTATAGAAAGCATACAAGTTAGAGAGATTACACGTAGGACGCAAGCAGACACGAAACTGAGATATTTACAAGTACTTTGCATCCCTTGGACATAATTAACGGGGTCCATATTTATGCGTCAAGTTATTAACGAACATCGTAATCGACGTGTGTGCGTGCGTGTGTGTGTGTGTGTGTGTTTGAGTGTGTGTGGATGTGTGTGTGTGTGTGTGTGTGTGTGTGTGAGAGAGAGAGAGAGAGAGAGAGAGAGAGAGAGAGAGAGAGAGAGAGAGAGAGAGAGAGAGAGAGAGAGTTAGGATCTATTGAAAGATGTAAAGTTCGGTGTGTGATGCGAGAGGGCATTAACGATTTTCAGCAAGCGGTATCCCACAAGTGACCTTTGTCTTCCAGTATAAAAGATGAAAATTGTATACGAGCGTTTGGTACCGCACTAGGCTGAGAAACAGATATTGAGATTGTAATGTATCAAAAGCATACCACAAATTGGACTGTACATATCGAGTAAACAAACCACCAAGCACTCTGTCCACAGAGGACAGTGGACCCCATGAACATAAGTAAAAGTGAGTGATTCACTGGCTGCCAAGGTTTGATTGGGTGTGTATCCCTAGCTGCCACCGTGAGTTGCATTAAATGCAATAATCTCAGCATCTGCAAAAATACCGTGTGAGCGAGCCCCGTTGTTGTGGTTACACCTACACAGTGGTTCCTAGACCTACACAGTAGCCTCTTGGCAATATCAGTGTGTTCGAACAATGAGGACTGCGCTTCCATTGTATTTCTAAATTCACGAAGGATTAAAGAATTAAAGAACAATGCTATGTTTGAACTATCATGCAACAGTAGTGACCCTTTCAGGGTGGAGGAAAAGCCATAGTCTCGTGTGTGGAAGCAGATTCTTTTAAATTTTTCATAGGAAAAGCCATAGTCTCGTGTGTGGAAGCAGATTCTATTAAATTTTTCAATGTCGATTCTCTTTATGCCACGTTAATATCAAAAAGTTCACATTGACGAAATTAATATCTATTTCGTGTGAAGAGACCTTACTGGGATTATTCCATCCATCCATCATGTGCCGGTAAGCGTAGGCGGTCATGTTCTGCCATCTCACTCGATCACCAAAGTTGTGGATCAGCTCCGTGTTTCTGTCTCTACCATGCTACATGGCCAAGCCATCCAGGTATTTACTTCTCGGTCTTCCCCTTGGTCTCTTCCCTTCGATCTTGCCAGTTATCATCAAGTCCTCCAACTTATTTCTTCTCATAACATGCCCCAAAACACCCTTTGAAAATAAAATTTGTTCGTTCGTTCGTTCGTTTGTTCGTCTCTATTCAGTTTACGATCTCCGTTTGTTTCTTGAAGGACTTGTTCATTTGTTTTTCTGTCTGTCCGTGGTATTCTTTGCATTTTCCCCAGAAACTACATTTCCACAGCCATCAGATGTTTTTCAGCTTGGCTGCTGATTGTCCACTCTTCACATCCATACAAAAGTACAGATTCTATGTAGCATTTCAACACTCTTTTTCTCGTTTCAGTTGATATCCTTTTATTGGTCAGTATGTTTTTCATCTTCCAAAAGGCTACCTTTCGCAATGGCACTTGTTCTAATTTCTTCAAGGCGTCTCTCATTAGATGCTATGATTGTTCCGAGATAAGTGTACCGATTTATTTGTTTAAGAATATGCCCATTTACTTGTATATTACATTGTGGTATTTCCTTTTTCCTAGTGACGACCATAATCTGTGTCTTCTTACTATTCAATTCTAACCCTAGGTGTTCAATGTGTGCAACAACCGCATCTACTAAATGGTGCAGGTCATGTTCATTGTCTGCAGTCAAGACTGTATCATCTGCATATCTAGTGTTATTGATGCATCGTCCCCCAATGTTGATTCCTTCCATATCTTTTATATTTCTGAAAATATTTTCAAGTACTAGGGAAAACAGATCTGGAGACATTACACATCCCTGTCTCACACCTCTCTTAATAGGCTGATATTGGCCTACTTCATTATCAATCCTTATGGCAGCTTGTTGTTTCCAATATAAGTTTCTTACAAGTTTAAGATCTTTCCCATCGATTTGTAGATTTTCAAGCATCCTTATCATGTCAACATATCTCCCTTTATCGAAAGCCTTTCTATAGTCAATAAAGTCTATATAAGTAGATCTTTGTTTATTTCTTTTTTTTAATGTTGCATATCTCTTGCAGGACGTTGCAATCAACACCAGCATTTTTCAGCTGCTGTTGATGTACTAGGCAAGTTTTTTACGTTCAGTAGTTTGCTTTTATATGGGAGCTGGTCGTTCAGAAAGCAATGTATGAATGTTTGTTGATGATTATAGATGTATGTATGTTCGCCCACACAGATCAGTCCACCCAGTCGTGAGGACTCGCTTCGTACACATATAAAGGAGCACATAAAATGCGTTTTGTGAGTATTACCATCATACTTAGATGCACACGTCATTGCCCTTTAATATTCGTCCACTATTGCCGACCCATTCACTATCACACACTCATGCATTGTAGTACATCCACTGGGACTCCTCAGCTCTCACTCTCGGATAATTATCACAGCTCCATTGCTTCCAGTCTCCCGCCTCTCCCCCCTGCTCCCTTTTCACGTACTACTTCCACTCATTTACCTGGGATTTTCACTAAACTTGGAGCGGCTGGCCGAGTGGCTAGAACGTCGGACTCTCCTTCGGGAGACCCGGGTTCGATCCCTCGGTAAGGTGTGGGATTTTTTTCTGTCGGAGGCAAAGAGAAAATCCTAACATGCACAGTTCGCGGAGACTGCACTAGCCAGGCGGCCGTAATTCCTCAGGCTCATAGACCCCTCTGCCATACACCGCAAGATACTATATTGGCAGTAAATGACAGTGACGGTTTCACTAAACCACTACCACCCACTACCCTGGTATTATCCACTTGTCACAGTCTTGCGTTACTCACATTCAGGCATTCTCGCGACTTCATCTATACCTCAAATATAACTTCGCTTGTATAGATGGTATACACGGATTTTATTTCAGGAAAGCCTGACAATCATACATTTGCGACAAGGCATTATCTGCCTGTCAAATCAATATAATGGTCGCCACTCGTAACACAGTATATATATATATATCATTAAACATGATCTCTCTCTCTCTCTCTCGCTCTCTCTCTCTCTCTCTCTCTCTCTCTCTCTCTCTTCTCTCTCTCTCTCTCTCCTCTCTCTCTCTCTCTCTCTCTCTCTCAGAGTAATGGTTGAGAAAATGAAAATATGAAGAAAAAAAATGTTGCTACTTGTTGCAACTCTCTCTATCAGGGTGCATTCTACTGTACTATATGTTGTGTTTCGTGCATGCATTTGTTTGCTGCTGAAGGCTAGTCGCCACAAAGTCTTGTTTGTGTCGTAATTCTGTTCAGTAAAGCTGTTTGTTGTTATTATTATATATTGGTTACATTTCCACAGCTTAACAGTTCCACCAAATTGAATTCTCGTATCTCAATAGTTGTAGTATATAATTATCTCTTCTATATCTGTACATATAACAATCCTCTCTATATATGTTTGTTTTTGTTTTGTTTGCATATCCTTTACAGGACATCGCTGTCAACATCAGCATATTTCAGCTGATTGTTGATTTCTTGGCAAGATTACGCTCAGGTGTTTGCCATTGCTTTCTGAGCGGCCGGCTCACATACCCCGTAAGTTACCGACGCGATTCGAACCACTGCTGATTCTCACCGTCGTCACGTTACTTACGAGAGTATACGAGATTAAGGAGAAAAGTCGCTAACCTCTAGGCCAGGAAGCCGGCCTCTATATATGTAGCGAATAAATATTCCCGCTATATTTGTACCATATAATTTTCTTAACTACGTATGCATTTACATAACTATCATCTATATATATGAGCAAGATGTTTTCAATGTATTATGTCCATCTTTGTGGTGGTTGAACCCTGCCACTTTTTCCAGGAATTATGCCTTCCATCTTTCTTCTTAATAAATCGTTTTGGCATTTGATATGGTCAAAGTACGTCAATTTGCGTGACACAATACTGATTATAGACAATTTGGCCTTCGATGTTTATCGTCATTATGTGCCATGCCGGTAAGAGTGGGCGGCATGTTTTGCCATCTCACTCGATCACCAGAGTCGTGGATCAACTCAATATTCTTGTCTCGATCATACAACGTGGCCACACAGATCATATTTAGTGTTTCCTGGTGTATACTTGACTTTCTTTAACTTTAATTTCAATGTGCTTATAATCAATCTGTGATCACTGTAATTAGTCTGCATTTGGAACTGTTTTTGCGACAATCAGTTAATCAGATGTAATCAATCTAGTTTCTAATCGTGTTGTCAGGACTTGTCCATGTCCATCATTTTCTGTGATGTAGCTTAATCCAGGTGTTTATGTTCTTTTGCCATTCTACAAGTCTGTGTCCTCTCTCGATTCGTTCTCCCAAGCCACGTTTACCTGCTATGCATCCATGACCTTGATTTCCTACTTTCGCATTGAAGTCACCTATTATGATGTTCATGTGTGAATTTTTACATTATATATTTTTACATATATTTGAATGACGTTTACGTTAAAAGTTCTGCCGATTAATTTTACCAATAGAACCACGTCTGACACTACATAATATCCTTTAACATATTTTGATGTTTTCAAATCCAAGATAATTGCCTTTCCTCCAGAATATATAATCTTAACATCTGCCCCTGTCTTAATCCCTGTCCCTTTCCATCTCATCTCACACAATCCTAATATGTTAATATTCTCTCTTCCCATTTTTTGTTTAATATTATCCAATTGTCCATCTGCACTCATTGTTCTAACATTCCAAGTTCCTACTTTTAATGATAGTAATATTTTGCACCTAGTAGCCTGCTGACGGTCTGGAGTCACCTGGTGCACATAACTATCCCTACCGGGCGAAGGACTGCTCCTATGGAGCACTCATTTACGCCGTTTCTCTGATTTTCGATGTTATCGCAAAACATAATATTGTTGGCATCTGTAAAGAAGGTAGTCTGCCATTGCTTTCCTTCTTAGCAGTGACCATACTGGTCAATAACCATAGCCATTGTCTGCCCCCAAAAAGAGATCCTCTGTCTACTGTCGTGAAGCTGGAGACCATAACCCACAACTATCTGTCGGCTGCTCCTCAAGCTCATCCACCACCTGCACCCATGGCTTCACGTAAACCTTATTGGGAAACTAAACAGGTACTCCACCTTGCCGAAGGGTGTCCAGTAGGCTAGCGGAGGGAAGGAGGCGCAATACTTCTTCTATGAAAGTGGATATCCCTACCCCGCTACACTTCGATGTTAATATCTTGTAGAATTGCAGGGTCTTTCTGTATCAGTTTTCTAAAAATGTTTCTTAAAGTGCAAAAGCCATCGTGATTTTCTCTAGTCGTTGCGAAATGGTCCATGCTTCGCTTGCGCACATTGCCACAGGAAAGATATATGTTCTAAAATAATGTGCGTAATTTTTGTTTTGCTTTATTTCTCAACAGACTTTTAATCTGCTTAATCTCTTCGTTTCTATAAACAGTCTCTATGTGACCTCTCTTGAACACTCCCATTGTTGATTGTGGAGCTATAATCTAGGATATAGCTGAGAGATATTCAACGTTTGTGACACTTTCAATGTCTTCATTGTTAACTGCGACCTTTGGTTGAAATATAGTGTTGTCTGAGAATATAATCTTTCATTTTTAAGTTCAGAGAACGGTATCG
>JACEFZ010004842.1:0-22621 GCA_014155875.1 Cepaea nemoralis | reverse complement strand
TATATATTAATTTTTAAATATTTTTTCATCCCCCCGGGATATTAAAAAAAAGGGAAAAAATAATTTTTTTTTTGGAAAATTTTTGTTTTGTTTTTTTTTTCCACTCGCGCGGATGCAACTGAAAAAGTTAGTTTAAAATCAATTTTTTTAATTTTTGGGAACGGGAACGGGATCATCAGAAACCGACCAACGGGATCGGGAGAAGGGTCGAATATGAATTAAATGAAATGCTCCCCGCCAGGGACTAGGCGAAGCTGGGCCGGGTGTATATATATATATATATATATATATATATATATATATATATATATATATATATATATATATATATATATATATATATATATATATAATGTTCACTTTGAGTTTCATCCTGTTAATTGTTGCCATATGATTTGGCTAATCATGGTCATTGTTGCCATACTGCTTGGCGTATCCTATTTATTGTTGCCTGCGGTTTTGCTTATCCTGTTCATTGTTTATCTTTCGGCTTGTCTTATCCTGTTTATTGATTGTTTACCTTGAGGTTCATCCAGTTCATTCTTTGCCAAGGGGTTCATTATATGTATTATCTATATAACCATATAACCAACACTTTGGTGAAGGGTTCACGAATGCAATTCGTAATTCCGCATACTGCGTTCGAAACACAGCTGCGGGCGATTTGGCAGAAGATCCTCTTGCGTTGGTTTCCATACAATGGTATGAGTTCCGGTCGTTCAGAAAACAATGACAAACTACTGGATGTAAACTTGCCAAGAAATCACAGACAGCAAAAAAAAAAAAAATGATGGAGTTATCCTTTAAAGCAGGGGTGAGCAAACTTTTCATGCGGAGGGCCGCATTGACAAATATAAAGCTATTGCAGGCCGCATATATATATATATATATATATATATATATATATATATATATATATATATATATATATATATATATATATATATATATATATATATATCCATTTTGTTTACAGCAACCTATCACAATAAGTAATTATTATGTATTTATAGGTTATTAAGCAGTATAAATGACTAATTATTGCAATTTTATTTTACTTATACAAACATTATATTTGACAATATGGACAAAAACTTTTACTAATTTGTTAACACGATTTTAAAATTTGTTATTATAACAAATATTCTGTATTATCTATCAATGGCTTTAATTTAGACACACAGCGACTACATTGTCACTACAGTTGTTGATTTCTAATGAGATGTATGTAACTGCTTGCAATTTTTGACAATATTCTTGAAATCTGGAGCAAGTTTACTTGTTGAAATTCGCATGACAGCATGCAAGTTGCAGTCCGACAATAAAGACTTATTCTTAGATTTGTTGATCTTCAAGCAAGATACAATTCATGTGCAACCGCACCATTGCCCTGAAGTTTGACATTCATTTCATTGAACTTTTCCATAATTTCAATGGAAAACATAAAGTCTAACTGTCATTCTTTATTGACAATGTTAGTATTAAAGTCACATGCAATGCCCTTCATCTCTAGGAACATCACAGTTTCTTCTCCGAGCTCCCACACTTGCCTCAACACCTTGCCGAGACTCAGCCATCGAACATTGGTGTGGTTCAGGACATCGGAATGTTCAGTTTCCAAATCGTCAAGTAATGACTTCAACGGTCTGTGATTAAGTCCTCTTGATCTGATGAGGTTGATGACACTGACAACTGGGTCAATAACATGCTTGATATTCAAAACAGTTTTACACAGACTTTCTTGATGGATCACACAGTGAAGTGGTAATAATGTGTGATCTGGATATTCTGCTTTAATCTTATCACTTATCAACTTTACCAGACCTACATTTTTCCCCCAGTAAAAGTACGAGTTCCGTCAGTTGTAACACTTGCCATCTTGTTCCAAACCAACCCAGTTCTTTCAATACAGTTAGTAACAGCATTGAATATATCATGATGGCCTGTGGTTGTGTCTCTGAGTGACTCAACACTCACTAACTCTTCAGTGAGTTTGAAAGAAGTGTTTATTCCACGTATAAATATCAATAATTGGGCAGTATCATGTACATCGGTACTCTCATCCAATGCAAGAGAGTACCACAAAAATTGTTTACTTGCATCTTGAAGTTTATGCATCAAATTGTCACTGATCTTGTCAACACGTCTGACCACAGTTCTCCTTGATAAAGTAATGTTGTCAAATCTGGTTTTTTGTTCTGGACAAATAATGTTTGCTGCATCTAGCAAACATTCCTTGATGAACTCGCCATCAGAAAATGGCTTGTTTTGTTTTACAATTCTGTGTGACAGAACAAGACTAGCTTCAGTTGCAGCATCTTGAATTGTAGACTGTTTAGTGAAAACAGTTTGCTGTTTCTCCAAATTTTTCACCAACACAAGACATTTCCTTTCCTTCTCTTCGGTCGTTAAATTGTATCCGAAATCGGAATGTTTTGTCTGATAATGTCTTTTTAAATTGTACTCCTTGAAGACAGCCACTGACTCACGACACAACAAGCAAACTGATTTGCTACCAACTTTTATAGAACAGTACTTAGTTGTCCATTCATCATTAAAAACACGGCATTCATCTTCAATCTTACGTTTGTTATTGACACTCATCATAACGGTACATGAAATTTTGTAAAATTCAACAAAATAACTTAAAAACAAATTAAAAATTGTTATTTCTAAATGCCCTCGCGGGCCGCATAAGATCACTTGGCGGGCCGCATGCGGCCCGCGGGCCGTAGTTTGCCCACCCCTGCTTTAAAGTATATGCAACAAACTATCTATTTAAGTACAATTTTTCGGCTTTCACATATTCTAGACCACCACATAATGAGATGGTACGGCCAGTTCCCTCCCTCCCCACTTTCTATTACAAGATGGTTACCAGGAATTTCCGAAAACTCAACCAGTATCATGTTATGAAACTAGGTCAAACCAAATGCTGTTCACCATACACCTGGACCTTGTTAAAGTACGAATAAAATTAACTGAACTGCGGTAAAGCTGTGAACAATATAAAATACCACAAAATAATGCAGCTTTACAGAACATAATTACGAACAACACAGGACGTTGCAGCGACTAGCGTTCATAAGGAAACACATACACACACAAAACACAACATATAATCACGGAGAAGACCCTCCACTGGCTACATTAAGGCATAAGAACGGGATAAGAAGAAAGAAAAGGTGAACAAAATGACAGCAATGAAGAAAAAAAAATGTGAAATTTTTTTTGCTACATATCTCAGAATCCTAGGATATAATACAAAAATTAATTTCATCTCGATCCACTAGTATAAAGTTTATGAGATTGTCAATTTCATCAATTAAAAACAAAGAAACAGCGTTTCGAATACTGTATTCGTCGAACAATAAACGATTACTCAACTGTAGTGAGGCGTTAGCAAATACGCGCTTCTGGTCAGTTTTGTGTAAACAGAAAGAGTTCGTGATAAATTTGAAATCACCATGGGGATAACAAATGTTCCACATTTGAACAACAACTGTGATTATGTGTTTTAATTGCTCAGCTTCAGTAATATTCATTTATTCACTTCACATGATATATAACTCTGCAGTATGCACCTGACGAGATGTAGCGAAATATGCCAGGCAATAAATAGCGTCACATATTGTTTGTCGCTTCTGTGTTAAAATTCATTCATTGATGATTGTGATCTTTAATTGGTATGCAGGTTTGTGTCTGCATATTATTAATTATTTTGTTTGTTTGTAAAGGAGATTCAGTCCAAGACAACGAACGCTCTTCCCGTGGCTAGGGTTTGCTTCCTAACAATTTTCCCAGGACCCGATTTCCAACCCTCGTTGCAACCCAGACCTCATGGTTTTAGCATTTATCCGAAAAGGCTTGCTGTCCGATCTAACTACCCAAGAGACCAGTTGTAGGTGGTGATTTTAGAAAGCAATGGTTCTTGATTAAAATATTCGAACATGGTAACTTCTTAGCTTGAGGTCTTCTCGGCCACTCTCCCACATCCTTTTAGGATGAAAGTTAGCAGAGGAGTCTACAACGTATACCCACATTAATCATCAAACAACAACAACAACAACAACAACAACAACAACAACAACAACAACAACAACAACAACAACAACAACAACAACAACAACAACAACAACAACAACAGCAGCAGCAGCAGCAGCAGCAACGATGATGACGTCAACAAAAACAACAGCAGCAACAGCATTCTCGACGAGTACATCAACAACAACAGCGGCAACAGCATTCTCGACGAGTACGTCAACAACAACAACAGCAGCAACAGCATTCTCGACGAGTACGTCAACAACAACCAACAGCAGCAACAGCATTCTCGACGAGTATGTCAACGACAACAACAACAGCAACAGCATTCTCGACGAGTACGTCAACAACAACAACAGCAGCAGCAGCGACGACGATGACGACGACAACAGCAACAACAACAACAGCGACGACGATAATAACAGCAGCAGCAGCGACAACAATTGGCGCCTTGCCGTCTTGACAGACGATAATTTGTGCTTTAAAAAGGCATAATAACTTTTACCTATGGCGGTAGCGAATGTGACTGATAAGGCCAATTTGTGCTGTAAATGTCCGTTCACAGTGGGTGCATGTGAACACATGGCCATTTCCACCATCATGCACTATCTTACGTCTCACACGCTCGGTGTGTGACTAATCTGCAATAATTTTATCCTTTGTCTTTATTCCATTTCTGATGTTTGCCCTCCATGCAACACGTTCAGCGGCGACTTGCTCCCAATGTGCACTATCAATGCCTGTATCAATCATGTCCCGCTTACACACATCTTTATATCGTAGTAGAGACCGACCCTGAGATCTCTTACCCATCTCTAATTCACCAAAAAAGATGTCCTTTGGTATTCTACTATCATCCATCCTCCTAACGTGTCCTATCCATCTAAGTCTACGAAGACTGAGCATGAAATAAACCGTCACACAACCTGATCTTTCCAATACTTCAGTATTTGTGATTTTGTCTTGCCACTTAATACCAAGAATTCTTCGCAGACACCGCATATGAAAGCTGTTTAAACGTTTCTCTTGGCGTGAGTAAGTTGTCCAGGTTTCACTGCCATAAAGAAGAGTACTAAGGACACAGGCTTGGTAGACAAGGACTTTTGTTTTGGCAGTAAGCTTCCTGTTCTCCCAGACTCTTTTTCTTAACCTGTTCATTGTTGTTGCTGCCTTACCAATCCCGGATGTTGATTTCCTGATCTAGGGATAATTTGCTATTTACCACTGATACTAGATATGTAAAATGGTCTACCATCTCTAGTTCGGTGTCATCAATAAAGATTGATGGTACCTCATGTGCACCTTGTGACATAATCTGTGTCTTCATTTTGCTAATTGTTAAACCAAATTCAGAACAAGCATTGGAGAATGCAGATAGTAGACATTGCAATTCTTCCTCAGAGTGGGTCGTAACTGCAGCATAATCTGCAAAAAGCAATTCTCTGATCAGTACCCTCCTAATTTTGGTCTTGGCCTTCAATCTCTGAGCACTGTAGAGGCTACCATCTGAGAGTGAGTGAATGTATATACCTCCATCCTGATCACGAAAGGCATATTTCAGTAGAAGTGAAAAGTATATTCCAAAGAGGGTGGGAGCTAGTACACAACCTTGCTTAACTCCACTCTTGCTTTTAAACTCTTCAGAAGTTGCACCATCAAACTTGATTATACCCTTCATGCCTGTGTGGAACGATTCCACAATAGACAGAAGAGTTGGTGGGAAGCCAATCTTCTTTAGTGCCATGAACAGACCCTTAAGACTGACCAAATCAAATGCTTTTGTGAGGTCGATGAAGGCAATAAACCGTGGTTGATTCTGTTCACGGCATTTTTCTTGCATTTGTCGCAATGAGAATATCATATCAATGGTATGGAAAGCGACAACAATAATAACAACAAAAACAACAGGAGCAGCAGCGACAACAATAATAACAACAAAAACAAAAGCAGCAGCGACAACAATAATAACAACAAAAACAAAAGCAGCAGTGACAACAATAATAACAGCAAAAACAACAGCAGCAGTGACAACAATAATAACAACAAAAACAACAACAGCAGCAGCAGCGACAACAATAATAACAACAAAACAACAACAGCAGCAGAAGTGACAACAATAATAACAACAAAAACAACAGCAGCAGCGACAACAATAATAACAACAAAAACAAGAGCAGCAGCAGCAGTGACAACAATAATAACAACAAAAACAAAAGCAGCAGCGACAACAATAATAACAACAAAAACAAAAACAGCAGTGACAACAATAATAACAACAAAAACAACAACAGCAGTGACAACAATAATAACAACAAAAACAACAGCAGCAGCGACAACAATAATAACAACAAAAACAACAGCAGCAGTGACAACAATAATAACAACAAAAACAACAGCAGCAGTGACAACAATAATAACAACAAAAACAACAGCAGCAGCGACAACAATAATAACAACAAAAACAACAGCAGCAGCAGCGACAACAATAATAACAACAATAACAAAAGCAGAAGTGACAACAATAATAACAACAAAAACAACAGCAGCAGCAGCAGCGACAACAATAATAACAACAAAAACAACAGCAGCAGCAGTGACAACAATAATAACAACAAAAACAACAGCAGCAGCAGTGACAACAATAATAACAACAAAAACAACAGCAGCAGTGACAACAATAATAACAACAAAAACAAAAACAGCAGTGACAACAATAATAACAACAAAAACAAAAACAGCAGTGACAACAATAATAACAACAAAAACAACAGCAGCAGCAGTGACAACAATAATAACAACAAAAACAACAACAGCAGTGACAACAATAATAACAACAAAAACAACAGCAGCAGCGACAACAATAATAACAACAAAAACAGCAGCAGCAGCGACAACAATAATAACAACAAAAAACAACAGCAGCAGCAGTGACAACAATAATAACAACAAAAACAAAAACAGCAGTGACAACAATAATAACAACAAAAACAAAAGCAGCAGTGACAACAATAATAATGTAATAGTCTGGCGCGATACATGATGATGATAATGTTACCAATACCAGCATCCCTTGCAGTGCCCTGGGGTACGATGGGAAGCCGCTCTGGAAGGGAGGATAAATAGAGGCGCGTGTCAGTTTCCCGGTCTCTCCAAACCAGACAACCGTGGCCGAAGGAGCGATGATGTAGATCGCTGTAGTATAGAATGGGGAGGCCCAGTCACTGGACCAGAGCAGGGAGTCACAAATGCCTCTAGATTTAACCATGACTGGCTTGTGTGGCCCACACACGAGGACCGAGGAAATCCATCAAAATAACTGGCAATTTGTAAGCCCACTCTTGGTAGTGACCTCTGGCCATGTTTGTGGTTTGTAGAGCAAACTTGAGCCCCGGCTCTGGTTAATGTCGTAGGCCACTCACATCCCCTTTTTTTTATATACCCCTTCGTATACCTGTTTATGCGTGTTTATGCCACTATATCTCTGCTGTTAGGGTTATAGTTTTGTTATTCGTTATGTTATGGTTTTTCGCTGTATCTGGTCCCAGTCGACTTATGTGGTGCGGGTGTCTTGTGTGGGTATTGAGGGTGCCCTTCGACTCAATTGAGCATGATTGAGGTCTCACTGTCATTTAGAGACCGCCCCTGTAGTTAGTACTAGGCAGCAGTTATCTCTGTGGGATTTCAGATTCCCATTTCTGTATGTACCAACTGTCCATGAGTCCTGAGATGATTACAATAGAGAGTCCATACCTGCTGTTACCGTTGTTGTTTACGTGAGGCTCTGTTGTTGCCATGTCCTTGTTGGTTTGTGGAGATGGGTACCTAGTCATGTGCGTAGCGATGTTAGGCAGCAGTGATTACTGTGGGAACATAGGTTCCCATTTCTGTATATGTCAGTTATGTGACATGTCAAGATGCCTGTTTGTCCCTAAACCATGCAGTTCTGTCAATAAAAACCTAATTTTGTTGTTCTTAATTTGTTTTGTTTAGTCTGTAGTTTGTTGTGTAAACTCATTGATCCTGTTACAGTCCGGCAGTGTAATCTTCTGTCTGGGGTGTACAACAGTACATCCCCCGCCCTAAGAACTCCTGGAATCTTCTGTCTAAATTCTACCCCTTTTCTTGTTAGCAGAGGAGGATATACACAGTGCTCTTTCTCTATTTCTCCTTATTGTCCTTTTCTTCTCTGGCCCATTAAAAGTCAGTGTTGCGCTTCTTTGTCTTTGAGCACTTAAGTATAGGAAATTACATCATCTTCCTGTCCTTGATATTCCACCTCCTATGACAAGTGGCGAGCCTGCCAGGATTGTTTGGCGGCCTTTAGATTATCTTGTTGGTGTCTGTTCCAGTCTTCAGTGATTCTTTTAGGTGGTAGTTCCATGTTTTTATTTTTTTTGGGCTTTTTGGGGGTGTGAGAGGTCCCTGGCCAAAGACATTAACTGGGTTCAGGTTTGTTCCCCAAGTCTCCAAGAAGCACAGCATTGAGAGAAGAGCCTCCAGATCTACACCACATCTCAAGTCGTCGAAATTAAAGGTGACCTTATTCCATGTTTAGGGAACCGAAGTTTCCCACCCAGCCGGCACTCAGTCTGAGTCCACTGGTATAAATTAAGAGTGTGAACACTCCAACGAAGGTCACCAAACTTTAGCTATAAAGTCTTTTGGAATATGCATATATATTCCTACTGAAACCATCATGCTTTACTCAGAAAGCTACAGAGGTGGTTGACGACTCCATGAGGGCAGAATGCTCCCACATTCAATAGAGGCTGGGGCTGTGCTTGTCCAAGTGAAAAATTCTGTTGATTCTTTTGGGAGAACAGTTGTGGACTGTTCATGCGACTGATTTCAGCAGTGCCAACATCTGGGGCCATCCATAGAAGTACCTTTCCCTTGTTTGTCTGGAAGAGGGGACATCAGAAATCCATCCCACCAGTGTGTCCCACCAGCAGCAGAGCGCTGGACATCCATATTCAATCCCCACCGGTGGCACCATCACCTGAGATCATCGAGGGGGATGTTTCCCTTATTGTGCATCAGTTCACCATGTCCGTTTGAAGTGACAGATGACAATGTTACCTGTGGTGATAAGAAAATCCTTTCCTTATAGGCGGAAGCAGAGGAGTTAATACTAGCGTGTTCGTCCATGTTCATGATGTCATGGGTGGACATATTGAGTGTTGCGGGTCGAGTGAAAAGTGATTTCCTATATTTCCCCCGTGCATAGAAAATTTAAAAGCGACACATAAAAGACATTCAGTGAGAAGAAATAGCATCCAGCGAGAATCATCGAGCAGTGAATGAACTGATTTCCTATATTTCCCCTGTGCATAAGACAATTCAAAAGAGACACATAATAGTGGGAGGAAACGATATACAGTGAGCATCATCAGACAGAAACATTCGTTATATATTTCTGCGACACACTTTATGGACAAATAATTAATTACTAGTTAATTATTTTGTGTCATGCAATATTAATTCGAATTAGGAATCCCCACGCACAGAAAGTGAGTCTAAGACGCCATGTCTTCCAGCATGTTTGTTTTGCTTTGTTTTTTTTTCCATGTACAGGTATTTTCCTACTCCGCTTCATTTGGGTACCATGGTGACAACTTAGAAATTACTGACTCATCCCATGGAACTGGTGGATGCGGCTGGCTGAAGCGGGGCTACCAGAATCAGACCGGGAAAACAAAAACTGGGTTTGCCTGCATAGTCATGAGAATTATATTTTTTTTTCAGTGGCAGGGATATCTACATCTTGGTTTGCAGGTGATCTAGTGGATAGCATGCATGTTATTCCGGTCATTGTTGTTTTTGGGTTACAAGTAGGGATTGTAAATTTAAGAGGATGCCTGTGTGAAATTATTTTTGGTGCCCCTACGTATTGCATCCATGGAGCTAAGTGTTGATGTTGATGTCAGGGTTGCTAGTTTATTGTGTATGCAGACTGCATATTCCTCATGGCCACTCATAAGATATGGTATTATCTTTTGTCAGGGACTGATTTTTTAAAATTGTCACTGATGTATGTTTTTAAGGCAGGTTCAGAAAATATAACTGGTAACAATTTTATGCTGAGAGGTTTAAGTCCCGTGATGAAACCCCCTTAATTGATTGTTTACTTAAATAGCCCTAGTGTTTTGTCTAAACCCTAAGGGTGTAGAGTATTCGACGGGGACCATCGAAAAATTGGGGGTGTGATGTGTAATAGTCTGGCGCGATACATGATGATGATAATGTTACCAATACCAGCATCCCTTGCAGTGCCCTGGGGTACGATGGGAAGCCGCTCTGGAAGGGAGGATAAATAGAGGCGCGTGTCAGTTTCCCGGTCTCTCCAAACCAGACAACCGTGGCCGAAGGAGCGATGATGTAGATCGCTGTAGTATAGAATGGGGAGGCCCAGTCACTGGACCAGAGCAGGGAGTCACAAATGCCTCTAGATTTAACCATGACTGGCTTGTGTGGCCCACACACGAGGACCGAGGAAATCCATCAAAATAACTGGCAATTTGTAAGCCCACTCTTGGTAGTGACCTCTGGCCATGTTTGTGGTTTGTAGAGCAAACTTGAGCCCCGGCTCTGGTTAATGTCGTAGGCCACTCACATCCCCTTTTTTTTTATATACCCCTTCGTATACCTGTTTATGCGTGTTTATGCCACTATATCTCTGCTGTTAGGGTTATAGTTTTGTTATTCGTTATGTTATGGTTTTTCGCTGTATCTGGTCCCAGTCGACTTATGTGGTGCGGGTGTCTTGTGTGGGTATTGAGGGTGCCCTTCGACTCAACTGAGCATGATTGAGGTCTCACTGTCATTTAGAGACCGCCCCTGTAGTTAGTACTAGGCAGCAGTTATCTCTGTGGGATTTCAGATTCCCATTTCTGTATGTACCAACTGTCCATGAGTCCTGAGATGATTACAATAGAGAGTCCATACCTGCTGTTACCGTTGTTGTTTACGTTGAGGCTCTGTTGTTGCCATGTCCTTGTTGGTTTGTGGAGATGGGTACCTAGTCATGTGCGTAGCGATGTTAGGCAGCAGTGATTACTGTGGGAACATAGGTTCCCATTTCTGTATATGTCAGTTATGTGACATGTCAAGATGCCTGTTTGTCCCTAAACCATGCAGTTCTGTCAATAAAAACCTAATTTTGTTGTTCTTAATTTGTTTTGTTTAGTCTGTAGTTTGTTGTGTAAACTCATTGATCCTGTTACAGTCCGGCAGTGTAATCTTCTGTCTGGGGTGTACAACAGTACATCCCCCGCCCTAAGAACTCCTGGAATCTTCTGTCTAAATTCTACCCCTTTTCTTGTTAGCAGAGGAGGATATACACAGTGCTCTTTCTCTATTTCTCCTTATTGTCCTTTTCTTCTCTGGCCCATTAAAAGTCAGTGTTGCGCTTCTTTGTCTTTGAGCACTTAAGTATAGGAAATTACATCATCTTCCTGTCCTTGATATTCCACCTCCTATGACAATAACAACAAAAACAAAAACAGCAGTGACAACAATAATAACAACAAAAACAAAAGAAGCAGTGACAACAATAATAACAACAAAAACAACAGCAGCAGTGACAACAATAATAACAACAAAAACAAAAACAGCAGTGACAACAATAATAACAACAAAAACAAAAACAGCAGTGACAACAATAATAACAACAAAAACAACAGCAGCAGCAGTGACAACAATAATAACAACAAAAACAACAGCAGCAGTGACAACAATAATAACAACAAAAACAACAGCAGCAGCAGTGACAATAATAATAACAACAAAAACAACAGCAGCAGCAGCGACAACAATAATAACAACAAAAACAACAGCAGCAGTGACAACAATAATAACAACAAAAACAAAAACAGCAGTGACAACAATAATAACAACAAAAACAACAGCAGCAGCGACAACAATAATAACAACAAAAACAACAGCAGCAATGACAACAATAATAACAACACACACAACAGCAGCAGTGACAACAATAAAAACAACAAAAACAAAAACAGCAGTGACAACAATAATAACAACAAAAACAACAGCAGCAGTGACAACAATAATAACAACAAAAACAACAGCAGCAGCAGCAGTGACAATAATAATAACAACAAAAACAACAGCAGCAGAAGCAGCGACAACAATAATAACAACAAAAACAACAGCAGCAGCAGTGACAACAATAATAACAACAAAAACAACAGCAGCAGCAGCGACAACAATAAAAACAACAAAAACAAAAACAGCAGTGACAACAATAATAACAACAAAAACAACAGCAGCAGCGACAACAATAATAACAACAAAAACAACAGCAGCAATGACACAATAATAACAACACACACAACAGCAGCAGTGACAACAATAAAAACAACAAAAACAAAAACAGCAGTGACAACAATAATAACAACAAAAACAACAGCAGCAGTGACAACAATAATAACAACAAAAACAACAGCAGCAGCAGCAGTGACAATAATAATAACAACAAAAGCAACAGCAGCAGAAGCAGCGACAACAATAATAACAACAAAAACAACAGCAGCAGCAGTGACAACAATAATAACAACAAAAACAACAGCAGCAGCAGCGACAACAATAATAACAACAAAAACAAGAGCAGCAGCAGCAGTGACAACAATAATAACAACAAAAACAAAAGCAGCAGCGACAACAATAATAACAACAAAAACAAAAACAGCAGTGACAACAATAATAACAACAAAAACAACAACAGCAGTGACAACAATAATAACAACAAAAACAACAGCAGCAGCGACAACAATAATAACAACAAAAACAACAGCAGCAGTGACAACAATAATAACAACAAAAACAACAGCAGCAGTGACAACAATAATAACAACAAAAACAACAGCAGCTGCGACAACAATAATAATAACAAAAAAAAACAAACAACAGCAGCAGCAGCGACAAGAATAATAACAACAATAACAAAAGCAGCAGTGACAACAATAATAACAACAAAAACAACAGCAGCAGCAGCGACAACAATAATAACAACAAAAACAACAGCAGCAGCAGTGACAACAATAATAACAACAAAAACAACAGCAGCAGCAGTGACAACAATAATAACAACAAAAACAACAGCAGCAGCGACAACAATAATAACAACAAAAACAACAACAGCAGCAGTGACAACAATAATAACAACAAAAACAAAAGCAGCAGTGACAACAATAATAATAACAAAAACAAAAACAGCAGTGACAACAATAATAACAACAAAAACAAAAACAGCAGTGACAACAATAATAACAACAAAAACAACTGCAGCAGCAGTGACAACAATAATAACAACAAAAACAACAACAGCAGTGAGAACAATAATAACAACAAAAACAACAGCAGCAGCGACAACAATAATAACAGCAAAAACAGCAGCAGCAGCGACAACAATAATAACAACAAAAAACAACAGCAGCAGCAGTGACAACAATAATAACAACAAAAACAAACACAGCAGTGACAACAATAATAACAACAAAAACAAAAGCAGCAGTGACAACAATAATAACAACAAAAACAAAAGAAGCAGTGACAACAATAATAACAACAAAAACAACAGCAGCAGTGACAACAATAATAACAACAAAAACAAAAACAGCAGTGACAACAATAATAACAACAAAAACAAAAACAGCAGTGACAACAATAATAACAACAAAATCAACAGCAGCAGCAGCAACAACAATAATAACAACAAAAACAACAGCAGCAGTGACAACAATAATAACAACAAAAACAACAGCAGCAGCAGTGACAATAATAATAACAACAAAAACAACAGCAGCAGCAGCAGCGACAACAATAATAACAACAAAAACAACAGCAGCAGTAGTGACAACAATAATAACAACAAAAACAACAGCAGCAGCAGCGACAATAATAATAACAACAAAAGCAAAAGCAGCAGTGACAACAATAATAACAACAAAAACATAAGCAGCAGCAGCGACAACAATAATAACAACAAAAACAACAGCAGCAGCAGCAGTGACAACAATAATAACAACAAAAACAACAGCAGCAGCAGCAGTGACAACAATAATAACAACAAAAACAACAGCAGCAGTGACAACAATAATAACAACAAAAACAAAATCATCAGTGACAACAATAATAACAACAAAAACAAAAACAGCAGTGACAACAATAATAACAACAAAAACAACAGCAGCAGTGACAACAATAATAACAACAAAAACAACAGCAGCAGCGACAACAATAATAACAACAAAAACAAAAATAGCAGTGACAACAATAATAACAACAAAAACAACAGCAGCAGCAGTGACAACAATAATAACAACAAAAACAACAGCAGCAGCAGTGACAACAATAATAACAACTAAAACAACAGCAGCAGTGACAACAATAATACCAACAAAAACAACAGCAGCAGCAGTGACAATAATAATAACAACAAAACAACAGCAGCAGCAGTGACAACAATAATAACAACAAAAACAGCAGCAGCAGTGACAACAATAATAACAACAAAAACAAAAGCAGCAGCGACAACAATAATAACAACAAAAAAAAGCAGCAGTGACAACCAATAATAACAACAAAAACAACTAGCAGCAGTGACCAACATTAATAAACATCCAAGAACACGGAAAAGCAGCAGTAGACAACAATAATAACAACAATAAACCATCAGCAGACAGAAATAATACAACAAAACAAAAGCAGCAGTGACAACAATAATGAAAGAACAAAAAAACAACAGCAGCAGTGACAACAATAATAACATCAAAAACAAAAGCAGCAGTGACAACAATAATAACACAAAAACAAAAAGCAGCCAGTGACAACATAATAACAACAAAAACAAAAAGCAGCAGTGACAACAATAATAACAACAAAAACAAAAGCAGCAGTGACAACAATAATAACAACAAAAACAAAGCAGCAATGACAACAATAATAACAACCAAAAACACAGCAGCAGCAGTGACAACAATAATAACAACAAAAACAACAGCAGCAGCCGACAACAATAATAACAACAAAAACAAAAACAGCAGCGACAACAATAATAACAACAAAATCAACAACAGCAGCAGCAGCGACAACAATAATAACAACAAAATCAACAACAGCAGCAGCAGCGACAACAATAATAACAACAAAAACAACAGCAGCAGCAGCGACAACAATAATAACAACAAAAACAAAAGCAGCAGCAGCAGCATCAGCAGCGACAACAATAATAACAACAAAATCAACAACAGCAGCAGCAGCGACAACAATAATAACAACAAAAACAACAGCAGCAGCAGCGACAACAATAATAACATCAAAAACAACAACAGCAGCAGCGATAACAATAATAGCAATAAAAACAACAGCAGCAGCAGCGACAAAAATAATAACAACAAAATCAACAACAGCAGCAGCAGCGACAACAATAATAACAACAAAAACAACAGCAGCAGCAGTGACAACAATAATAAAAACAAAAACAAAAGTAGCAGTGACAACAATAATAACAACAAAAACAACAACAGCAGCAGCAGCAGCGACAACAATAATAACAACAAAAACAACAGCAGCAGCAGCAGCAGCAGCGACAACAATAATCTTCTTCTTCTTCAGCGTTCGGAGCCATTGAGGTTCTTTGCTGCAGATACAATTCGTCTCCATTCGTCTCTCTGGTTGACCTACTCTTGCCAGTCGTTGATTCCAAGTGCTTGTAGGTCTGTATATGTGTTATTTCTCCACCGTCGTCTTGGTCTACCTCGGGGTCTACAGTCATTTATTTCCTGAGTGTAAGCGAGTTTTGTTTCCCTATTATCTTCCATTCTTTCTATATGCCCCAGCCATTGTAGTCTATTAGCCTTCATGATACCAGTGATTAGCGGGGACTTAAACAGATCATAAATGTCTTTGTTACTTCTTCTTTTCCACTCTCCACTTTGTGTATCCCTCATGGGTCCAAAGATGCGTCTTAAAACTTTGTTCTCAAAGGTTTGTAACAAGGCTTCGTCTCCTTTCGTTGTACTCCAGGTTTCAGAGCCATAAAACACAACTGGGCCGATCAATGTGTTGTATATAACAACAATAAACAACAGCAAACAACAACAAAAACAACAACAACAACAACTACAACAACAGCAGCAGCAGCAGCATCAGCAGCAGCAGCAGCAGCGCGACTCACGAAGGCGACAGCGAGGACGACAACGACAAGACGCATTGACACTACTGTGTTTGCTAACCTGCACGGCTGCCGGTGTGTTCTCGATCATCTTGTTGAAGATGCTGCAGTCTTTCTTGCTGGGCACGGACAGACTCTCCTCCCAGCTTTACGGAGGAGCGGCGTGGCGAATACAGCAATAATTTATTTCTCCACAGCAGGGGATTGATTTTTGCACTATCCATCCATTAATTTACACAAACACCCATCCATCTATCCATCCATCTATCGATCCATACATCCATCCATTCATCCATCCATCCATCCTCGAAACATCCATCCATTTATCCGTCCATCTGTCCGTTCGCTCAATCGTCCGTTTGTTCGTTCATCTGTCCGTCGGTCCGTCCGTCCTCCATTCACCCGAACACCCATCAATCCATCCATCCATCCAACCATCCATCCATCCATCCATCCATTCATCCATCCATCCATCCATCCATCCATCCAACCATCCATCCATCCATTCATTCATTCATTCATCCATCCATCCATCCATCCATCCATCTATCTAACTATCTATCAGATTGAGCGGAAAAGAATAAGTGAAGGCAGACGTAAATATCCAGAAGGCTAGGTCAAATGGCATGGTCAAGACTGTAACGAGTAGCGGGTAGGGGTATCCCTTATCAAAGGAGAGGTAAGGTGCCTCCTTCACTCCGCTAGCCTACGGGGCACCCTTGGGCAAGGTGGAGTACCCGTTTAGCCTCCCGATCAGGGTTACGTGAAGCCATGGGTGCAGGTGGTAGATGAGGTTGAAGAGCGGCCGACAGATGATCTCCAGCTTCACGACGGCAGGCAGAGGATGTGTGTTTTTTTTTTTTAGGGAGACAATGCCTACGGTCATTGACCAGTATGGTCACTACTAAGAAGGAAAACAATTGCAAACTATCTTCTTTACAGATGCCAAGAAAATTATGTTTTGCGATATCATCAAAAATCAGAGAAACGGCGTAAATGCGTGCTCCATAGGGGCAGCCTCGCCCGATAGGGATAGTCGTGCACCAGATGACTCCAGACCGTCAGCCGGCTACTGGGTGCAAAAGATCAAAGAATACCATGGAAAGACAGAAAAATCAATTACCAAGTCCTACAAGAAACAAATGAAAACAGTAAACTGATTAGAGACATTAGACTTAGACAGTCACAATTTTGGTCACCTTATGAGAAGAAATAAATTGGAGAACTTGGTGACAACTGGCAAGATCAAGGGAAAGAGAACAAGGGGAGGACAGAGAAGTAAATACCTGGATGGCTTGGTCACGTTGTATGGTCGAGACAAGAACACTAGCTGATCCACGACTCTGGTGATCGAGTGAGGTGGCAAAACATGATCGCTCGCGCTTATCGGCATGGCACATAATGATGATGATGATGATGATGATGATGATGATATGATGATGATGATGATGGTGATGTAGGACTTTGTGCACGGTGGAATATGTTGCATATTCCCCCCCCCCCCCCCCACCCTCCTTGTTGCGAAAGTCGAGAGCGACATAGAACATTCGGCCAACCCGTTCTCATTGTTACCGGAACGTCCTGATAATTACACTAACGCGCCCGCTTTTCAACATTAACCTTTAACCTTACTATAAACTCGGAAGTAAAACTCGAAAAAATACCTGCTGTGTTCCATCAACATGGCGGCTACTTCACTTTTGGATTTTTCCACCGCCATTGCCAAGGCCGTCTGGCCATAAATGTTGGTGATTGAAACACAGGCTCCACGATCCAGCAATGTCTTAACTGTGGCCAACCTTCCATGCAGACAGGCTTGATGTAGTGCTGTATTCTGTGGAGAACCGGTGTAAAGTTAGTGAGTGCTGCTGTTTGAAACCTTAGAGGCAGAGTCTAATGGATATCACTTTTGATTTTCGTGTACTTGGTGGATCCGCGGTGACACAGCGGCTAGTGTGCCAAGACAGCGCTCCGTGGGTCAGTACACACTAGAGGCAGTATTATTATTTTTTGCGACCAGTACAGTTCTGGAGTCGACCCTGTCTAATAAAGTTGTGTTCCAAATAATGTTCAGAATACGATGGTGGCAACTGGCTACTCCACCTCATAATATCGTAGCCTAAAGACCTCACACTTCAGACTCCAGCGGCAGTCTCCACTATGGGCTTTTTTTTCTATAGTTGTGGGTAGGTGTCATGACCTGAATTAGGTTATGACCTAATTCAGGTCATGACACCTACCCACAACTATAGAAAAAAAAGCCCATAGTGGAGACTAGTGAGTACAGGTAGTTTCGAGTCTTGCACAGTTCAGTGACGGTGGTCAGCAAAGTGAACACCAGAACGTGAAAGGCGGGCACTGTGCACACAACGTGAAATACGTAGGAACTCGCTTCCTAACAGGAAGTAGGGGTACAGACAAGTTAGTTTGCGTCGAGCTGTTGTCCAGTATGGACATGGTGAGATCCATCTAGAGTTATGGCCAACATTGTGCCACTCTATCATTATATAATTGTATCGTGTTCTGATGTCTATGAATTGTGGAACGATAGACATGTAATTGTGCTTAATATATTTGTTGAAAATGCTGACGGAGTTTTGTCATTTGATAGTGCGTTTAGCTAGTTATGAAGTGTGTGTAGTATTGAAACCACAGTTTATTAGTTTAAGTGATTCAGAGCATGTGGCTCACAAACACCACGTTCAAGAACAGTTTATCAGTATAAGGGAGTCAGAGTATGTGGCTCATCAACACCACGGTCAAGATCGGCAAACGAGGCATAATCACGAACTCTCAAATGCCCTGATTGTGATAGATACTAAGAGCGATAGAGTGGCTCTCCAGTGCATCATGCGGCACAGTTGCTCAAGGGCGTCAGCGCTACCTGTCATACACTATGCTACTATATATCATTCTCTCATATTCCTCGTCGCTGTATAGTGATGCTAAATCGCCATCAACAGCACTAGGGTACATCTCATCCATCTGATCAGATCCACGGCATCACATATCGACCTATGGCACTAGATTTAGAACCATGGTATTTATATCTCTCAGCTGTGATCCGTGGCAGTAGGTACCTCGATAAATAGGTACTTAGAAACAGCAGATATATTACTACGCTAGGCAGAGTGATCAACAGCTAGGTTCTCCCAGTTTTGCTCCAATCTCCTCCGCAATAATTGCATCAGCGTGCAACGATAATTGTAAAAGTTCAGTGTTGAACGACTAGCCTTCCCATCCGCTTAGAATTCTGCTAATTTTTCTGACCACTCCGATCTTCAGTCTGAACGTTTTCATCCTAATTAACAATCCTGATTAATCAGATAAGGTCTCTCTAAGGGTTCTGATCATGTGGGATCATTCCATTGCTTGATCCTCTTACCTAGAAGCAGAACTACCTATCCTATATGCTCTCTCATTGACCACTAAGCCCGTAATGAGAGTATTCACAGCTGCATATACAACGAATGGTTGTACTTACATGTTCCTGGTCCTTATGGTTAACCTGCACACCCATCTCAATCAGATCGTTGACAATGTCGGTAAATCCTCCACTAGCAGCAGCCATCAGACTATTCTTGAAGTTAATATCGCTGGGAACAGCAAAACGGTTATAGTTTACTCTTACAGACTGTGGAGGTTTGCCCGTGTATCTAAAATTGTGAATGAAACACCTAGAAACGAGAAGTAGAATGACAAGTAAAAAAATGGACGTTGCCGTCAAAACCTTCATCAGCATGAAAAAAAAAAAAACAAACAAACAAACAATCAAACAAAAACACCGATACAACTACATTAAACTACAACTAATGTGAAGGTTTTCCCGCGCATCTAAGATTGTGAAGTTTTCCAACATGTATCTAAGATTGTGAAGGTTTTCCCGTGTATCTAAGATTGTAAAGGTTTTCCCATGCATCTAAGATTTTAAAGGTTTACCCGTGTATCTAAGATTGTGAAGATTTCCCCGTGTATTTAAGGTTGTGAAGATTTTCCCGTATTTCTAAGATTGTGAAAGTTTCCCCGTGTATCTAATATTGTAAAAATGTATCAATGTATCTAATATTGTGAAGGTTACCCCGTGTTTCTGAGATTGTATAGGTTTTCCCATGTATCTAAGACTGTGAAGCTTTCCCCGTGTATCTAAACATGTCATGTTCTTTGCAGGATATTAAAATCAACCCCAACTCCAGGTTGATTTAATAAAAAACAATTTTATGTTCAGTAGTTTGCCATTGTTTTCTGAATAAGAAGTCAACGTTGAAATTCAACTGACCGGTGTAGGGGTTGAACCCCAGTACCCGTCATTAGTGCACTGGAAATTAGGCGCAAACATATTATTCCCCGCGTAAAACGTAGAACTCTTGTGTTCTACCAGGCCAGGGTACCATCAGTAGTTTGCCATTGCCAGCGCTGCTGCTTAACGGAAGTAAACACGTTTCATAATTCTCCGAACACCGAGTCGAAGGTTCGAAATATGCTGCAGACGATTTGGACGTAGACCGCCTTGCGATGATTTCAATGTCGCTCGTTTAAGTAATTTGATTAAGAATGTAAAAAAAAAAAAAAATTAAGCACAATCACACAACAACGTGAGGCGTTGGGGTATTGCAGTCTACATCAGACAAGAAAATAAAAATAACAGACACAAATTTCATTAAATAACCATACACGGGCATAATAACATTTGGAGTTAAATATATATATTCTAAAAATTAAGTTGCATGTCCTTCACAGGACGTAGCAGTCAACCCCAGCATTTTCGCTGCGTGTGATTCCTGGGCAAATTTTACGTTCAGTAGTTTGCCATTGCTTTCTGAACGACCGGCTCCTATATCTTTTTCGAAAAAACCAGCACCACTGCGTTTCGAACCCGGGTATACGGGCTCACAAACCACGTTCGCAAGCCCTTAGCCACAGAGACCGGTTATTTTATATATATATATATATATATATATATATATATATATATATATAATAACATTGAAAAGTCATTTGTAGTAGTACAGCATGTTGTTTGTCCTGTAGTATTTGTGGAGTGTCCCACCGAATATATTCTTATATATGTCAGGTATCGTCATGAGCGAAATAGCCCATAACAAGGGGCATTAATTAGGCGGACAGATAACTCGGGATTTTCTTACGACCGGTCGTAAAATTATGTTAAATAATTTTTAAAAATTGATAATTAAATATTGTCTTGTTACGTAGTGGGGAAGGTGGGAAGTAAAGTGAATCTATGCGCGCGGCGGGCGGCGGGCGTGTGTAGACTGTACCGAGTATTGAACACACCATTTAGGGAATTAGAACCCACCGATGAGGGGATTAGACCCAAAGTGGTTAAAACACACGACATGGATATGTAGGTGGTTATTATTAGTTATTCATCCTAGATGGAAACACTCCTTTACAGTGCTGATTGACGGTCCAACGGTGAGTGGTTAATCAATATTTGTTCAGCAGTTCCTGGACCATCTCCCAGACATGGTCGTCCTTATCCCTGAGGAGGATATATATTGTTCGTTGTTGTTTACTAGTAAAGGCTTGTCACGAGGACATTGTTACTGCTCTTGATGACTGTGTTATCGTAAAGCTGATCTTCTATACTTCGTGATTCCATGTTGTGCTGTACACTGTCGCAAGCTAACCAGCAATTAATGCAATTTCATTACTGACACCACAGATTTCATAGCCATATTGAAGATGAGAACGGAGTCCAATTGGGAATGTCCCGAGTGATGTGATGTCGGCTCTTGACTCAACTCAGCTGAGCTCAGCTCAACTATACTCAACTCAGCACAGCTCAACTCAACTCAACTTAACTCAGCTCATCTCACCCCAACTCAACTCAGCTTAATTTCACTCAGCTCAGCTCAACTCACCTCATCTCAGTTCAGCTCAACTCACCTCTGCCTAATTCAACTCAGCTAAGCTCAGTTCATTTCAACTCAACTCATCTCATCTCAATTCAGCTTAATTTAACGCAGCTCAATCCAACTCATCTCAACTTAATGGCCGCATTGAAACAAGGCTACAGATAGATTCTACAGCAAATGCTACCAAATACCACAGAATGTCGGAGCACACATTGCAACATTATACGCCACAAACTATGGAGCATACGCTACAGCATCAAGCACCACGAACGAACGAACAAACTTTATTGTCAAAGGGTCACACATTGGGCACGCAGGCCTGTCTTACATTCGACCATTCCAATCATTCATCTTTAGTTTATCAGTTGTGCATGTTACATTAAAGTATGAAAAACATTGTCAAATGGAGTTTGTAAACATAAACAATGCATATTACCATGTTATGTGACAGACACATGAACACACGCACATTCATAACACACACACACACACACACACACACACACAC
>JACEFZ010004841.1:0-46249 GCA_014155875.1 Cepaea nemoralis | reverse complement strand
TCCAACATAGAACTCCAAGCTCAGAACATAGTAACTCTCCAACATAGAACTCTCCAACATAGAAATTCCCAACATAGAACTCAGCAACATAGAACTCTCCAACATAGAACTTCCCAACATAGAACTCAGCAACATAGAACTGTCCAACATAGAACTGTCCAACATAGAACTCTCTAACATAGAATTCTCCAACATAGAACTCTCCAACATAGAACTCAGCAACATAGAACTCTCCAACATAGAACTTCCCAACATAGAACTCTCCAACATAGAACTCTCCAACATAGAACTCTCCAACATAGAACTCAGCAACATAGAACTGTCCAACATAGAACTCTCCAACATAGAACTCTCTAACATATAACTCTCCAACATAGAACTCTCCAACATAGAACTCAGCAACATAGAACTCTCCAACATAGAACTTCCCAACATAGAACTCTCCAACATAGAACTCTCCAACATAGAACTCTCCAACATAGAACTCAGCAACATAGAACTGGCCAACATAGAACTTAGCAACATAGAACTGTCCAACATAGAACTCAGCAACATAGAATTCAGCAACATAGAACTCTCCAACATAGAAGTCTCTAACATAGAACTCTCCAACATAGAACTCAGCAACATAGAACTGTCCAACATAGAACTCGGCAACATAGAACTGTCCAACATAGAACTCAGCAACATAGAACTCTCCAACATAGAACTCTCCATCATAGAACTCTCTAACATAGAAATCTCCAACACAGAACTCTCCAACATAGAACTCAGCAACATAGAACTCAGCAACATAGAACTCTCCAACATAGAACTCTCTAACATAGAAATCTCCAACATAGTACTCTCCAACATAGAACTCTTCAACATAGAACTCTCCAACATAGAACTCTCCAACATAGAACTCTCCAACATAGAACTCTCTAACATAGAAATCTCCAACACAGAACTCTCCAACATAGAACTCTCCAACATAGAACTCAGCAACATAGAACTCAGCAACATAGAACTCTCCAACATAGAACTCTCTAACATAGAAATCTCCAACATAGTACTCTCCAACATAGAACTCTCCAACATAGAACTCTCCAACATAGAACTCTCCAACATAGAACTCTCCAACATAGAACTCTCCAACATAGAACTCAGCAACATAGAACTCTCCAACATAGAACTCTCCAACATAGAACCCTCTAACATAGAAATCTCCACATAGAACCTCCAACATAGAACTCAGCAACATAAAACCCTCCCCCACATAGAACTCAGCAACATAGAACTCCCCAACATAACTCTCCAACTAAAAACTCTCCAACATAGAACTCAGCAACATAGAACTCCCCCACATAGAACTCAGCACATAGAACTCTCCAACATAGAACTTCCCAACATAGAACTCTCCAACATAGAACTCTCCAACATAGAACTCTCCAACATAGAACTCAGCAACATAGAACTGGCCAACATAGAACTTGGCAACATAGAACTGTCCAACATAGAACTCAGCACCATAGAATTCAGCAACATAGAACTCTCAACATAGAACTCTCTAACATAGAACTCTCCAAACATAGAACTCAGCAACATAGAACTGTCCAACATAGAACTCGGCAACATAGAACTGTCCAACATAGAACTCAGCAACATAGAACTCTCCAACATAGAACTCTCCATCATAGAACTCTCTAACATAGAAATCTCCAACACAGAACTCTCCAACATAGAACTCTCCAACATAGAACTCAGCAACATAGAACTCAGCAACATAGAACTCTCCAACATAGAACTCTCTAACATAAAAATCAGCAAAATAGAACTCAGCAACATAGAAACTCTCCAACATAGAATCCCAAAAAGAACTCTCCAACATAGAACTCAGCAAATAGAACTCCCCAAACATAGAACTCTCTAACATGGGAAATCTCCAACACAGAACTCTCCAACATAGAAACTTCCAACATAGAACTCGGGCAACTAGAACTCAGCAACATAGAACTCCCCAAACATAGAACTCTAACATAGAAATTTTAAAACATAGTACTCTCCAAACATAAAAACCTTCAACTTTAAGAACTCTCCAACATAGAACTCTCCAACATAGAACTCTCAACATAGAAATCTCCAACATAGAACCCCGCAAAAATAGAACTCTCCAACATAGAACTCTCCAACATAGAACCTCTAACATAAAAAATCTCCAACATAGAACCTCCAACATAGAACTCAGCAAACATGGAACTTCCAACATGGGAATCTCCAACAAGAACTCTCCAACATAAAAATCAGCAACATAGAACTCAGAACATAGAACTCTCCAACATAAAAACTTCCCAACATAGAATTTCTCCAACATAGAACTCAGCAAAATAAAAAACTCCTCCAACATAGAACTCTCCAACATAGAACTCTCCAACATAGAACTCAGCAACATTGAACTCAGCAACATAGAACTCTCCAACATAGAACTGTCCAACATAGAACTCAGCAACATAGAACTGTCCACATAGAAACTCAGCAACATGGAACTCAGCAACATAGAACTCTCCAACATAGAACTCTCTAACATAGAAATCTCCAGCATGGACTCTCCAACATAGAACTCTCTAACATAGAACTCTCCAACATAGAACTCTCCAACATAGAAACTCCCCAACATAGAACTCTCCACCATAGAATTTCCCCCAAAATAGAACTCCCCAAACATAGAACTCAGCAACATAGAAACTCTCCAAAAGAACTTCCGAACAGAACTCTCCAACATAGAACTGAGCAACACAGAACTGTCCAACATAGAACTCTCCAACATAGAACTCTCCAACATAGAACTCTCTAACATAGAACTCTCCAACATAGAACTCTCCAACATAGAACTGTCCAACATAGAACTCTCCAACATAGAACTTTCCAACATAGAACTCTCCAACATAGAACTCAGCAACATAGAACTTCCCAACAAAAACTCTCCAACATAGAACTCTCCAACATAGAACTCTCCAACATAGAACTCAGCAACATAGAACTGTCCAACATAGAACTCAGCAACATAGAACTGTCCAACATAGAACTCAGCAACATAGAACTGTCCAACATAGAACTCAGCAACATAGAACTCAGCAACATAGAACTCTCCAACATAGAACTCTCTAACATAGAAATCTCCAACATAGAACTCTCCAACATAGAACTCTCCAACATAGAACTCTCCAACATAGAACTTCCCAACATAGAACTCTCCAACATAGAACTCGGCAACATAGAACTGTCCAACATAGAACTCAGCAACATAGAACTCTCCAACATAGAACTCTCCAACATAGAACTCTCTAACATAGAACTAGGCAACATAGAACTCTCCAACATAGAACTCTCCAACATAGAACTCTCCAACATAGAACTCACCAACATAGAACTCTCCAACATATAACTCTCCAACATAGAACTTCCCAACATAGAACCCTCCAACATAGAACTCACCAACATAGAACTTCCCAACATAGAACTCAGCAACATAGAAATTCCCAACATAGAACTCGGCAACATAGAACTCTCCAACATAGAACTCAGCAACATAGAACTCTCCAATATAGAATTCAGCAACATAGAACTCTCCAACATAGAATTCAGAAACAAAGAACTCTCCAACATAGAATTCAGAAACAAAGAACTCTCCAACATAGAATTCAGAAACAAAGAACTCTCCAACATGGAACTCTCCAACATAGAACTCAGCAACATAGAACCCTCCAACATAGAACTCAGCAACATAGAACTCTCCATCATAGAACTCAGCAACATAAAACTCTCCAATATAGAATTCAGAAACAAAGAACTCTCCAACATAGAATTCAGAAACAAAGAACTCTCCAACATAGAATTCAGAAACAAAGAACTCTCCAACATGGAACTCTCCAACATAGAACTCAGCAACATAGAACCCTCCAACATAGAACTCAGCAACATAGAACTCTCCATCATAGAACTTCCCAACATAGAACACACCATCCTGCATTAAATTGATCATACGGCTCATTTCACGCCATTTGGTCTACGAAAGTATGTACACAACACCATTTTCCCCTATATGCCCTTTGGCATGAAACTACTCCTTGTCTCGAAGGAGATTCGAACTCACGACTATCGGCAATGTAAAGAAAAATTAAAAGAACCGTGTAAGCCAGACTTAACTTATAGAATCACCAGATCTCTTCTTCCATGCATTTTGCCTTCCTAGAGAAAATGTATGATGTTGTTTACGAACTGCGACACACCCTGTTAAAGTAATCCCGCCTGAAGTAGAGATCTGAACTTGGATTGCTCTAGTAGCATGCTAGTGCACTATTAACTATACCGCAACGGCTCTAGAGAGAAGATGTGAATAATTACGAAAGTGAGACATGGTCCAGACGCTTCCATATTTCTAATGTGACGTCATGTGGTTCATCTAAACGTGATGTCACATGCAGGATACATTTGACGTCAGAAGAAACAATACTATTGATGCGTGACAATGGAACTGTGTTTCGACTTACTATTGCAAATTTAAAGTTTGTGTTTCAAGACACCGAGTACAAGTATACAGACTTTTCATACGAAATTATTTCTGTTTCCAGATTGAGTACAACAGAAAAGTTCATGCACTACGTGAAATATGACATGCGAACGATTCTGGAAGCTACACTCTTGTCTTCATAAAGACAGGGTAATTACTATACACCATACCGCATTGGACTGCAAGCAGAAATAACAGCGAGAAATCGCTATACAGGGACGAGACAGGAAATTATGGGTATCATTTACAGCAAACAGTCTGTGTAAATGTATCACCCAAGCCAGGACCTCTAAATCAATCTGTATCTGTGAGTAAACGATATGTAAATTGACGTCATTTGTCTGGAGTTTTTGTATTGTCTGTTTCTCTAACAATCATTGTGACAGTGAGGTAGTAGTTAGTATGTATGTGCTTTAACATCGTGTGCCATGCCGATGGGCTAGGGAGGTTATGTTTAGCCATCTCACACTATCACCATTATTGGACCATGTCTATGTTTTGTCCTGGTTTCACCGTGTGGTTTATCCATCCAGGTAATTATCTCTTTGTCTTCCTTTGTACTTTTCCATCATCTAAACTGTCTACTTCTAACTTCTCTAATCAGTTTGCAGTTTTCATTTCTTTCCTGAAGGCATGTTTCATTCGTGTTTCTGTCTATCAATAGTACGTTTCGCATTTTATTCAGAAAGCACTTTCCACAAAGATTAAATGTATCAGACAGACAGTGGAATCAAAACAACACATACACACACACACACACACACACACACATATGTGAGTATATATATATATATATATATATATATATATATATATATATATATATATATATATATATATATATATATATATATATATCATGTGCCATGCTGGAAAGCGTGGGCGATCATGACTCGCCATTTCACTCGATCACCAGAGTCGTGGATCTGCTCAGTGATACTGTCTCGTCCATGCCATGTGGCCAAGCCATCCAGGTATTTTCCTCTCGGTCTTCCTCTTGGTCTGTTCCCTTCGATCTTGCCAGTTGTCACCAAGTTCTCTAATGTATTTCTTCTCATAACATGTCCAAAACATTGTGACTGTCTACTTCTAATTTCTCCAATCAGTTTACGATGTTCATTTGTCTCCTGTAGTACTTGGTCATTGGTTTTTCTGTCTGTCCATGGTATTCTTTGCATTTACCTCAGAAACCACATTTCTGCAGCCATCAGATGTTTTTCAGCTTGACTGCACATTGTCCAAGTTTCACATCCATACAAAAGAGCAGGCTCTATGTATCCCCTCAATACTCTTTTTCTCGTTTCAATTGACATCTTTTTATTTGTCAGAATGTTTTTCATCTTGCTAAAGGCTACTTTCGCCATGGCTTTTCTTGTTCTAATCTCTTCAAGGCATCTCCCATCAGATGTTATGACTGTTCCGAGATAATTGTATCGATTCACTTGTTGAAGAATATTCCCATTTACTTGTACATTACATTATGGTACTACGCTCTTCCTAGTGACGACCATAACATGTGTCTTTTTACAATTTAATTATAACCCCAGCTGCTCACTGTGAACAACAACCGCATCTACTAATTGTTGCAGATCCTGCGCATTGTCTGCAATCAATACTGTATCATCTGCGTATCTAATGTTATTGATAATTCGTCCTCCAACGCTGATTCCATTTATATATTTTACATTTCTGAAAATATTTTCACTGTACAGGGAAAAAAGATCTGTAGACATTATACATACCTGCCTAAATCCTCTCTTAATAGGCTGATATTGTCCCACTTCATTATCAATCCTTATGGCAGCTTGTTGTTTCCAATATATGTTTTTTATAAGTCTAATGTCTTTCCCACTACAATGGCTGGGGCATATAGAAAGAATGGAAGACAATAAGGAAACAAAACTCGCTTACACTCAGGAAATAAATGACCGTAGACCCCGAGGTAGACCAAGAAGGCGGTGGAGAGATAATACATATAGAGACCTACAAGCACTTGGAATCAACAACTGGCAAAAGAAGGTCAACCAGAGAGACGAATGGAGACGGATTGTATCTGCAGCAAAGAACCTCAATGGCTCGGAACGCTGAAGATGAAGAAGAAGAAGAAGAAGAAGAAGAAGAAGAAGAAGAAGAAGAAGAAGAAGAAGAAGAAGAAGAAGAAGAAGAAGAAGAATGACTTTCCCATCAATTTGTAGATCTGCAAGCATATCCACCATGCTGACATGTCTAACTCTATCAAAAGCCTTTGTGTAGTCAATAAAGCAAAGATGTATATCCTTGTTTACTTCTATAGCACGTTCAATAACTGTTCGCAGCATATACACAGCATTTACTGTACCCTTTCCTTCTACAAACCCGCATTGTTCTTCACCTATTTCAGGTTGTAATTTCTTCCTCAGTCTTTGCATGATAATTCTTAGCAAAATCTTTGTGATGTGACTCATTATACACATTGTTCTATGTTGATCACATTCCAAGGTTCCTGATTTCTTTGCAATAAATACAGAGCTACATAATTCAGAAGGTATCTCTCAAGTATCATATAATGTGTTCAGCAGTCTGGTGACTTGATCTAGTCCATATTCTTCTAAAGCTTTAATCATTTCTGTTGTGATGTTATCTGCACCGGGAGCCTTGCCAGCTTTCATATGCTTAAGTATTTCGAACCTCCATCTTCAAACTTGGTGGTCCTTCATTATTAAATCTAATATCATACTGTTCCTCTCTGTTATTCTCATAAAGGTTTTTCACATAATCTGTCCATACATGTACAATCTGATCTTTTCCTATTATGATTTTGCCATCTTTAGTTTTTAGACAGCCTGTTGATGTACTTGTTCTTTTATTAGTAAGTTCCAGAATTCTTGTGTGCACTAATTTGGTATTTTGACTGTTGTGTTGTTTTTTCAATTTCTAAGCACTTTTCCTCAAGCCACGCTTCTTTAGCCTCCTTACATAATATTCTGAATATTCCTGTTATATACTTGACTTTCTTCAACTTATCCTCAATGTTCCTGTTAGTAATCTGTGGTCACTATAACAATCAGCACTGGGAACTGCTTTTACCATTGTTAACACGTTTCTAAATCTTCTGCTAATCAGAATATATTCAATCTGGTTTCTAATCCTGCTATCAGAACTCGTCCATGTCCGTAATCTTCTAGGGTGTTGCTTATACCAGGTGTTTCCTACCATCATTTCCTGTTCTTTTGCCCACTCTACGAGTCTGTATCCTCTTTCATTTCTCTCTCTTACACCATAGTTTCCTACTGTGTATCTTTCACCTTGATTTCCTACTTTTGCATTAAGTCCCCTAATATGATGTTTATTTCTGAATTTTTACATTTCTTTAAGGCAGACTCTATGTCAATATAACATTCCTCTACACTATCTTCACTGGATTCTCCTGTTGGGGCATATACTTGAATAACATTTCACTGTTAAAAGGTCTGCCACATAATTTAACTAGTAGAACTCTGTCCGACACGGCCCAATTTCCTTGAACAGATTTTTATGTTTTCCGGTCCAAAATAATTGCCACTCCCCTGTGTCGATCTTCACCTGCAGAATAAATAATCTTAAAATCTTCGTCTATCTTAATGCCTGCTCCTATCCATCACGTTTCGCACATCCCTAAAATATTATTTTTTTTTCTCTTTCCAGTTATTGTTTTATGTTCTCTAATTTGTCGTCGTCGTTTAACGTCCTAACATTCCATGTTGCTAATTTTAATGTCTCTGTCCTTGTCTTGCGATGATCAGTCCTTAGGAGAATCATAATGTACTAGACACTTTTAAAGAGGTAGTTTGCCGTTGCTTTCCTCTATGGCAGTGACCATACTGGCCAGATGACCGCAACCATTGTCTCTCGAAAGCGATCCTTTGCCTGCCGTCGCGAAACTTGAGACCATAACCAACAAATATATGTCGGCTGCCCTCAAAGTTTCATCCACCACCTGCCTTCCGTGGCTAGTGGACGCCTGAGACTAAATAGATTGACGACATCAAAGACATTGTAAAATCACACGGAATGACACAATCCAGTACCACCCCTCGGGCGCTGCAACGCCAACTATTCCTCCCCCCGACGCTTGACAAAAAGTATGGAAGGTTCTCATGACGATGACGATGATGATGATGATGATGATGATGATGATGATGATGATGATGATTTTTATTATTATTATTATTATTATTATTATTATTATTATTGGCCGGCTCCCTGGCCGAAGGGTTAGCAGCTTTCTCCGTTAACCCCGAATACTCTCGTGGTTGACGTTAGCGCACGAGAATTAAAAGTGGTTCGAGTCGCGCCAGTGACTTATGAGAGTATGGAGCCGGTCGCTCAGAAAGTCGTGGCGTGCTGATGAGCGTAATTCAGCCTAGGAATCAACATACAGCTGAAAGATGCTGGTGTTGACCGCAATATCCTGAAACAGGATGGAAACGCGGAAAAAAAATTTATTATTATTATTATTAAATGTTTCTTGGCTTGTCTTCTTATTTAGCTTGTTAGATATTCATACAATAGTTTAGTTTCCATATAGCACTTCAAAACTCTTTGAGCTGACAGAATTTTATTGGTGAGCTATGTTTTACATTTTGCAAACAGTTTTCTGCTGCCATATCAATTCTTGTACCAACTTTTACATTACAGCTTCCGTCAGAATGTAAGACCATTTCAAATTAGATATAACGATACACTTGTATTTGGTGTATGTTTTCTGGTTTCGTTTTGTTTCATCGCTTTGGGCTCAATCGTAGTCCATACACGTATAAACTTGTTTCAGAATTGTACTTGGATGTTACATTGTGATAGTTTTTTCTTGGAGACGATCGTAATCTCTTGTTTCCTTACAATGTAATCCCCACCCTGGTTACTCACTGTGTACACTATCAATATCCACAAAGGCTGCAGAATATGTCTATTGTTTTCTGTAATTACTGAATTATCAGTATGTCTTATATTGTAGATGTTATGTTCTCCGAAGGCAGATCCCTTCCTATATTGTAAACCTATCGCATGTTATTATATAGCTAAACATGTCTGCAGACATTAGACATTTTAGGCTGGTATTTACATACGTTATTACCAATGTTTATAGCGGTATAGTGTGTCCAATACATTTGCTCGTCTTCTTCCTTTTGTTTAAAATATGTTTATTACTGCAATGTTGTCTCTTGTGTGAATTTCACTGTCTTTTTTTAGTTCGCTTAATGGTTAAAAAAAAAAAGATGTCAACTGCAATGAGAAAAAGAGTGTTGAGGTGCTACATAGAACTTGTGCTTTTGTATGGATGTGAAGCGAGGACAATGTACAGACAAGCTTAAAAACAGCTGATGGTTGTGGAAATGTGGTTTCTGAGGGAAATGCAAAGAATGCAATGGACAGATAGTAAAACCAATGACCAAGTCCTACAAGAAACAAATGACAATCGTAAAATAATGTAAGAAATTAGAGGTAGACAGTCAAAATTGTGGGTATGAGAAGACATAAATTTGAGAACTTGATGACAACTGGCAAGATGGAAGGGAAGCGACCAAGGGGCAGGCAGAGAATTAAATACCTGGATGGCTTAGCCATGTGGTATGGTCGAGACAAGAACACATAGCTGATCCACGACTCTGGTGATCGAGTGAGATGGCGAATCATTACCGCCCAGTTTGCTTTCCAATAAGTGTTCTTTACTTGTTTCAGATCTTTCCCGGAAATTTGGAGATCTACAACCATCTTTATCATCTCGACTTTAAAATACTCATATGGCTTTTTATGTTGTTGTATCTGTGTGTGTGTGTGTGTGTGTGTGTGTGTGTGTGTGTGTGTGTGTTGTGTGTGTGTGTGTGTGTGTGTATTGTGTGTGACGAAGACCTTAGCAACAACGTTCATTTGCCACTTGTGATTGTGTTCTAGTAAATTTTACCAATTCCACTTCTCATTTTCATTAATTCGCTGTATTTTCACAGCCTTACTGCAATTCCACGAATTTTAATTCTCTTATTCTATCAAAAGCCTTTGAATAGTCAATAATGGGAAATGAATGCCTTTGTTTAGTTCTACAGTTGTGTCTGGATAAGTAGAAGTCACAGGGACCAAAGGAATTTATTCTACTTATCAGAAATTCTACTTATCCAGACTGCACACATTTACACTAATTTCATGTAGTAGCATTGAGTAAAATGATTGTACCACTTAGGAAACACAGTTAGTGAACAAATAAATAGCAATACAATATCAGACATGTTGAAATGTTTAATTATGACAATTTCCAAATTAATTAAAGAAAAAGTCTGTGATTTTGCTTTGCTTCTTGACTTGTGAAAAATGTCTTATCATGGCCCGTTTAAACGCACACAATTGTGAGACTGCATCATCTGACCATCCAGTCTGCATCATGTAAATGTCAATTTTGTCAATCCATGCCAAAATATCTGACTGCGATACAGATTGTGCTTGCAGCCCACAGGCATCCTCATCCGCAGAATTATATTTAGCTAAAGCAGGTCAGAGCACGTCTTCTATCCATGAGTGAGTCATTGCTTCGTCGACTGACTGTTTCTCTCCATACACATTCTTGTACGTGATGCAATGTCGTTTTTTTAAATTATCCAACCAACCAGCACTACAATTCCAGTCTGTCTGACCTCCAAGACATGCAAATTCTTCTGCTTTCGCAATAAGTAAATGCCCATTTATTGGTACAATTGCCGATCTACCCACAGTGAACCATTGTAAAAGGGCAGTATCAACAAAATGACACACGGCAGTTCTAGCTCGCTGTGTGTCACCGTCGATTTGGCATTCGAAAAACAATTTTCTGTAGCGGTCTTTATGCTTTAAAATGCCGGAAAGTATCGATGTTGGAATACCAAATTCATTCTCTAGCTATATTCACTTTCTTCTTCCTAATATGTTCAATCTCTTCCAACAGCTCAATCTTTCTTTTTAAAGTTAAAGTACCAAGCTTTCGTCCACTAGCAGCCATTGTTGACATGTAGCGAGATATCTCATGTGCCGTATCGATTGTTGTTCTCCGGGCTGACTAAAAAATAATTCTTTCCCGAAACTTTTTTTTTTTGGGGGGGGGGGGGGGGGGGGGGGGTTGTAAAATGAACATTTCGACTTAAACGTGAACACTTACATAGTTGGTATTCATGTTTATGTTCGACTAATCCGAAAATTTGAGTTAACGGAATTCGACTTATCAGGGCATATTATACAATGATAAAGAAGGATAATGGCCGGGACTAAGCCAGTAACGTCGACTTAAGCGAAATTCTACTTATCCGAGTTCGACTTAAGTGAACTCAAAAGTGTAACAGAAATTACAATAACGTTGCCATTGTCTCGTAACCTGTCAATATTGTTGTTAAGGATGTCAAGAGTGTTAAGCACGTGATATCGCGGTGCAGACAAACACGGTTTCAGTGTTTAGTTGTATCAAACCTTCTACAAGGGGGCTTCAGATCAAAACCTAAAAATGTTATATAAATTACAATAACCATGCCAATATCTTTTTGCCTGTCAATATTGCTGTTAAGGATGTCAAGAATGTGAAGCTCGTGACATTACGATGCAGACAACACGGTGACATAAGGACAGTTTAAAGATGGCCAATCCACTTTTGACATGCACCAAAGAGGAGCAAAGTTCTGTCATCGGTTTTGTGATAAGTGAAGGACTGAAAACTATAGAAATTTATCGGTGAATGAAGGTTCAGTATGGTGATGCATGCCTGTCAGTCTAGCAAGTGTATGAGTGGAGTAAGAAGGTTCAAAACAGCGTGACTTCTGTGACTATCTGTTCACGATCTGGTCAGGCAAACCAGGTAATGACCCCAGAGTCGATTTTTTCTACAGTAATCCAAGCAATTTATCGGCGCTGGAGAACTTGCATTGAACGCAGTGGTGACTACTTCGAAACAATGATACATTAGTTATGCACTTGTTTTTAAATATGTTCACACACACACACACACACACACACACACACACACACACACACACACACACACACACACACACAACACACACACGCGCGCGCATGAGGTTTTCATTTAAAACCCCGTCGTATTAATTTTCTCTGGAAATACGCAACATTTGTTGTATCCTTGTCTCCCAGAACCCACATGGTTCTTTTTTAACCCTGCGCATGATGATTCTTAGCAAGCTGTGTATGATCATTATGCTAATCTCTCGATGTTGATCACATTCTAAAGCTACTTATTTCTTCGGAATTGCAATAAACATAGATTTACATAAGTCAGCAGGTATATCTCCAGTGTCATATATTGTATCCAAAGGCCTGGTGACCTAATCTACTCCATACTCACCTAAGGCATAGATCATTTCACCTGTGATATTGTCTGGACCAGGGGTTTTATCACATTGCCTATTGTTATTGACATTCTGAAATTCCATGTTACAATGGGTGGTATTTCAACATTATTGGGAATATCATACTGTTCCTTGCATGACTTCTTGTATAGGTTTTTTCCATACTGTAGATATATTTCTAACATGTCTTTGGCCGTTATGGATTTGCTTTATTTGATTTTCAGGCAACAGCAATGTGATCTTTTATTATTGAGGTAATTAATTATAAATTATTGTGTGCATTAGTTAGGTATTTTGGGTACAGTGTTTTGTTTAAATTTCTCTGAAAGTTTCATCAAACCATGCTTTTTTTTTCAACTTTTACGAAATGCTGTAACTTTGCGTTGACTCTCTTTATACTTTACCTGGTTATTTTTATATATTTCTTTTCTTTTTCCGAGGAGTTTTCGGAATTCTTGAGTCATCAGTTTCCTACCGCCGATCATCCTTTCTGTTTGGATACATATTTCTGCAGCCTGTCTCCCAGTGTTCTTCAATATTTCGCATTGTTCATTTCCAATTGGCCACTTTAAAAGCAATGCACTCATGACCTTTCATAATTGTGGTATCTTCCTCACGTAGTCTTTTGGTGCGAGACCACAGGGGCTGGGGTGGGGGGGGGGGGGGGGGGGGAATTCCGAAATATCTACATAATTGGACATTGCAATCATACTAAAATATTAAGTTGCACATCCTTTACATGACGTCGCAGTTAACCCCAGTATTCTGGACTTTTTCTTATTTCATGACAAGTTTACGTACAATAGTTTTCTATTGACTTCTGAACGACTGGCACCCATGCCATTTGTGACATGTTCGATAGAGACAGAGGACCTAGTTAGTAGTGTTCTCTGGAAATATATCTTGAATAATAAATATACAAGATAAAGGATATGATTTTGCACGTTTTCGTCTAGAGGTCTCTTAAATGAGATAATCATTCCCGCAATAGCCTTTTTGGAGAACCATTTTTCTTTGGCTCAACCCCCACTGTGAGACTACCATGTATCTACACAGAAATTTATAATAGAAGAAAAATAGTTCACTCAAGGCCAAGAGAAGATCTGACTATTAGCGCCTGTACAACTGAGGATCCCTCTCACTCAACATAGTGTTGTCAGTGTGCTATTCGTCCGTCACATTAGATCTTCCCTTATTTTATTTGTTTGTGTCAAAAGTGACCTATATCAGTTGTCCAATGACTTTAGACTTTAGGATTCAATATTAGTAGACAAACTCAACAATAACTGTACATAACATCTGTTGAACAAGACATCTACATGACAGGTTCTTGACAAAAGTGGAACATACATTCACAAGGAAATGTTTACACCAACCATTGTACAAGACATACATCATTAGATACTTGACAACATCTATACAGGACTTTTCACAATATTTGTAACCAACCACAGTAACTTAAGACAGTCACCAGAGACAATACTTGACAGCAACTGTACAAGACATTCTCTTGAGACATGTACTTAAAACACTGATTCATTAAATACACTTTATTGAGCTGATGGTGAGTCGAGTGATGACCATGGTTTCATCTCCTGGCATGTCAACACCTCAATAATTACATTTAAAATGCATAAAATATGTCCCACATGCATGTAGATAAACATGATACACCACCTCCCCATTACTCCACCACCCAATAATAAACTCTCCTCTTCCTCCTCTCCAACTACAACACTCATTCATGTATCTATCATCATGCTCTGTCTCTGGGAAGTTTTCATGAAAATCCTACTTATGGGAAACTTAAGGAAGGAACCACTGTTCTGGATCCGTTTGCACCCTGTTATCCTCAGCAATTGAGGTTGGAAAAGGTCCAGGTAGCAGATTTCCTGTAATAAGTCCCATGGCAGATCATTTCCTCTTGAGAACAGAATTGGTGATGATGATAAGGTACTGAATCTCCCTGTTGACCAGACTGTCTGTGAAAACTGTCACTGGGGACTTCACATATCTAGTCCACCTCACTTACTCTTCAAGTCTTCATTCTTAAACACTGTGTGAGCACCAGGCTGGAGATTAACCAAGACAAGTCCTAGCCAAACAATCCACTGCACCAGTCATTTCACCAGTCTTCTTGAATGGGGTTAACAACCAGACTTGTTGTTTTCGTTCTCAGATGATTCTGATAATTATGATCACTGTCAGGATCATTATAAGAGTCACTATACTTCTAATCATTGAAGTCTTCAGAACTATTCCTCTCCCTTTGACATTCAGCGGTTGGAGCTGAGATTAAATCCTCCAAGACATTCCTGTATTTTGGAATTCTAGGAAAATGAATAAGTATTCCATTTGGGGCACAGGTTTAAAGGCTGGCAATTCAGCTGGTGGTCATCTGTGAATTTCCTTAGGGTACTTATAGGGAGTTGGTTCTGGATTTAGGGACTACTGGTTAGTTGTCCCAGATGATATAAAGGCCTCTCCACCATCTTTTTGTTCTCTGTTGATATACAAAATGGCACAACATCTCTTTACATGTGTTAAAAGATAATGTTATCATACATCAACATACACAAATTGGAGATGGGGAGGAAAGGGAGGATGTTGACCAAACACACCTCTCCTAGTTGATAATGAAGTGTAGTTCACTTGGATGCACTGTGGGTGATATGTTTTATTATTCACCTCTATCTGTGGTAATCACAAGCCTATATCCTGAGACAGGGGTAGCCTACACAATTACAAGCATTTTAAGGCAAGCAGCATGAGCAAGCATTGTGACATAGCAACATGAGACAGGCATTGTGAATCAGACTTGGCTCACATGTACATCATACTATCACCATCATCATGTGTCCTTTCCCACTGAGTAATGTCCATATCTACCACAGTAGGTAAAAGAAACCAAATTGCATGAGCAATTGTTCACATATGCACCAAAGCACATATGGGAAAACATGTTTAGTCCTTGTAAATTTGCATGAGCCATACATTATATTCAGCCGACTAAGACACAGGTTCACACACCTATGGTTCTCTTAAGAACTAGTTTATATGAACCAACCAACAGTAGAGGTACCAGTGTAATACTTCAAGAGAGATATTGTATTAATTCTCTTGAGCATATAGCCACCAGGCATCACATGAACTTTGCAATTCTGGCGTGCCATACACCGTCCCTGCTTACATATGGATATTGAAGCATCTTTCCTTCTACTAATGTGAGAGGCTACTTATCAAATCACCAACTCACTCACTCCAACATTCTCAGCATTTACAAAGGAACCTAGCACATGTTTACATCACGCATTCCAATTCAGACTGTCAATTGTTAACTCACAAGAGCCGTGTACAGTCTGGTTAAGAATGAGTCATCCGAGGCATTAAGAATGCACAAGGGGTTTGCGAATTTGCATTGAGTGGATTATACAATCATCAAGCATACGCAACCAGTCACAACAAGGGAATGATATGCACTTGGAGTATACAGCGTAGAAGACCTGTCAAGGTTGAAGAAGCAGTATTCAGAATACTGGCATACAGAAGTTCTGTTTTCACTTTCACATTTTCTTCATAAAATACTCTTATATTCTTCTCTTTCGTTCACTAGGCATAATCACAACATTAAAGTATGTTTTAATGTGGTACCTGTTATTCCAGAGAACAATATTTTACTGAATCTTTAAGGGCATTTTTGCGTCATCACATCACAAACTAGCGACTGCTCCTGGTGGAATCCCCGCTCAAACTGCTAGATATTCAAATGTCGTCCAGTGAATAGCGTGGGCTGCCACGTACTAGCCAATGAAAAGGCGAGCGCATACCGCTGCCCTATCCCACCGCATTCTAGAACTTACTATTCCAAGAATAGCCCTTCTATCTGGAAACGCAGCTCAAATCGAAAGTAGTTTTATGAATGTGTTAGACTGGGAATGTGGGGTTCTGATCCATCATGTCACACCATTGTATAAAAACCAGCGCAAGTGGTATCAAATAGTCATCTTCAGCTGGCAACCGACGATTGCAGTCGCTAAGATATTAAGAACGATATTGTGGCATTTAGCCAACACAAACTTCGGCTCTACGAGAGATTAAGCGCCTCGGTATTGCATAAGCCAACCCCAGTGCCACCTCCACGAGAGATTATGAGCATAAGCCAGCCCAAATATCAGCTCCATGAGATATTATGAACATAAGCCAGTCCAAATGTCAGCTCCATGATATATTATGAGCATAAGAAAGCATAAATGTCAGCTCCACGAGAGATTATGAGCATAAGCCAGCCCAAATGTCAGCTCCATGAGATATTATGAGCATAAGCCAGCCCAAAATGTCAGCTCCATGATATATTATGAGCATAAGAAAGCCCAAATGTCAGCTTCATGATATATTATGAGCATAAGCCAGCCCAAAATGTCAACTCCACGAGAGATTAAGAGTCACAGTATGGCATAAGCTAACCCCAGTGTCAGATTTACGAGATATTAAAATCAACAATATGGCATAGACAAATCCCAAAGTCAGCTCAACAAGGATTTAAGACAATTACATAAATAAACACGCATAATACTATGTGGCGTTCACATAAGAAGAAGAAGGAAATAGAGACTAGAAGACGCACTAGACAACATAAAATTTGAAAGCTATAGTTACCGACCGGGATCGAACCTGTCGCCTCCAAATGACGACGGCGCCTCGCTGCAGGAACAAGTGTACTTCGACGGACAACCAACTAGACACTCACTCCTAGACACAAGGATTTAAGAGCTAGACTATGACACCAAAAAGTTAGGTGCATATCCTGTACAGGACGCTGCAGTCAACACCAGCATTTTTGCTGTTGTGATCTCTTGGCAAATTTATGTTCAGTAGTTATAATATGCCGGTCTCTCTGGCTGAGGAATTACAACACTTTCTCCGTAATCCCGTTTATCACGCAGAGTCTCGTAGCGGGAGAGAACTGGGAGCGGTTCGACCCCCGCTGGTGACTTGCGGGATACTGAGCCGGCCGCTCAGAAAGCAATGGCAAACTACTGAGCGTAATCTTGCCAAGAAATTAACAGACAGCTGAAAGATGCTGCTGTTGACAGCGATGTCCTGTAAAGGATATGCAAAAAAAAAGTTATAATATGACACAAGCCAACCTCAAAGAGCGATTAAAAGCCACGATATGTCTGCTCCTCGAGATTTTGAGAGCATTAATATAGGTTATCTGCAATATCGGGTCAGTGAGATTTTGAAAGCGACAATACAGCACAAAGCAATCCGTTTCGGAACCAAGTGAGGTTAAAAGCGACAATATGGCACAAACCAAACCCCACTTTCGGCACCACGTGAGGTTAAAAGCGAGAAAATGACACAAAGCAACCTCAGTTTCGGCACTACGTGAGGTTTAAAGCGACAATATAACACAAGCCAACCCCATGTCTGGAACACGTGATGTTAAAATCGACAATATGACACAAGGCAACACAAATTTAAGGAACACGTGAGGTTAAAAGCGACAAAATGACACAATGTAACCCCAGTTTCGACACCACATGAGGTTAAAAACGGCAATATGATACAAGTCAACCCCAGTTTCAACACCACGTGATGTTAAAAGCGACAAAATGACACAATCCAACTTCAGGTTCATTAACACATGAGGTTAAAAGCGACAAAATGGCATAAGCCAACTCCAGGTTCTGGAACACGTGAGGTTAAAAGCGACATGGGAGAATCCAATCCATTCAAGGAGAAGCAGACGGGTGGTGAGAGGAATTTAGTGCGTGCTGTCAACTTCCAAGAGAATTAAAATGTTGCATGCTCTTTGCAAGACAATGCAATCAACCCCTAACCCAAGTTAATTCTCTGACAATTTTAGTTCAGTTCTTCGTGTCAATGGGCTTACGAACGCGGTTTATGATCCCATATACCCGAGTTCGAAACACAGCTGCGCGCTATGACAGCAGACCGCGTTGCGCTGATTTTTTACGTAAATGGTATGGTATGGGAACAACTGGCTCGGTCGTTCAGAAAGCAATGGCAAACTACTGAACGTAAACTTGCCAAGACATCAACAACAGCAAAACACGATGGTGTTGACTGCAAATGTCCTGTAAAGGATATGCAACTAACTGTTTTTTAGTAGTTTACCAGTGCAGTCTGAACCAGACGTCAACGCTGAAGTGCAACTGACCAATGTAGAGAATGAACCCCTTACCCTGTCCTCAGTGCACCGGAAATTTTACCCACAAGTGCTTTAAACTCTGCAGCCACGCTTACAAGTTTATTTTGTGAAGTGAAGGAAAACGAAAGTTGTTTAAATCAGAGTTGTAGCTTCCAATCAAAATCTTCCATCGTAATCGGCAATATGATAACTAGCTTTCATGTCAAAACATATTGAAACTGTCCGTTGCACTTGTAATAATCCTGTATTTAATAAATTACCTGATATTGGGCCTTGCAAAGTGCGTCAGTGGCTTCAGTGGTTTATCAATGTGCCCTATCTCTTCTATCCATAGTTCTCTGTGACATCATTGTCCCCTCCTCTACGGCCACTCTATCTCACCGGGCATTAAGATTGTGTTAACCTGAGCCAACATCAAGGAAATCCGATCTGACTTCGAGATAGCTCCCAAGAAATGAGCTCCTGTAAATGATGGATCCCTTGTGTGAGAACAAATTTCCGTTGTGTCACAAACATGCATCGGCTCAATGATTCTGCAATTGAGACACGTCCAAAGACGACATTGAGAAATGGTGTAAGAAACATGTAGGAGAAATGCTTGAATATTGCTTCAAAGAAATCCAAATATGGCTAGAAGACAACCCGCCTTGGCCAAATGAGTTATTGTGTTATACAATCTCACGTGTATCAGCTCCAGATTATTAAGTATGCCACATAATTGTTTGCTCTTTCCGCGGCAGCCATGTTGGCGCAGTGGTTTGCATCCGTGCACACCGGCTCAGTCTTCATGGGTTCAATCTTCATGGGTTCAATCTTCAAGAGTTCATCTTCATGGGTCCGGTCTTTATTGGTCCAGTCTTCATGGGTCCAGTCTTCATAGGTCCATACATTGTGGGTCAAGTCTTTATTGGTCTAGTCTTCGTGGGTCCACTCTATATTGGTCCAGTCTTCATTGGTCCAGTCTTCATGGGTCCAGTCTTCATGGGTCCAGTCTTCATGAGTCCAGAATTCATGGGTCCAGTCTTCATGGGTCCAGTCTTCATTGGTTCAGTCTGTATGGGTCCAGTCTTCATTGGTCCAGTCTTCATTGGTTCAGTCTTCATTGGTCCAGTCTTCATGGGTTCAATATTCATGGGTCCATTCTTCATGATTCTAATCTTCACGGATCCAGTCTTCATGTGTTCGTTTCCGCATCTCGAAAGATGTTTAAAATTGGCATGATTGACCCAACTTGATATTTATACCAGAAAATGTCGTGGGGAGTAAAGGCCGCTAGCGTGAGATTGACAGCACCACCCCTCTAGTGCCTGCTGATGATCCACAATTTTCGACCAGCAACATAAGCACCATAAGCCTTCTGCAGTGTGAACATAGCCGTTTACTTCATCAGCATCATGTGCCATGCCGATAAGGGTGGGCGGTCATATTTCGCCATGTCACACCATCTTCAGAATCGTGGATCAGAGTTGTGTTCTTGTCTCGACTTTGCCACGTGGTCAAGCCATCCAGGTATTTACTTCTCTGCCTTCCCCTTGTTCTCTTCCCCTCAATGTTGCCAGTCGTCATCAGGTTCTCCAATTTTTTTTTCTCATAACGTGTCCGAAAAATTGAGACTGTCTACGTCTAATTTATCTAATCAGTTATCTACGTCTAATTTATCTAATCAGTTTACTGTGATAGCACGAAGTTGAGAGATGAGAGAGAGAAGGAGCAGAATAAAGGTCAGAGAGAGGAAGGAAGAGAGGTGTAAAGAATAAAGGATTGAAAGGTAAAGATTGTCCGTCTTCAGGTTGTAGAGATAACCACTGATTTGTGATTACCCTTGGTTTTATCTACCAACCTCACAAGTATACAGGTACGCAGGTCACAACACTATCCTAACCGACAAGCACAGTACAGGCACTAAGAAGAATAAGCTAACACTGAATCAAGTTTATTTGCTTCTCAAAAGAAATTACAAAGTATACAAAGTATCGTGTGAAAAAAATCCCAATTAATATGGGAAAAATGCTGTCAAATAACTAACTACTTGAGAATACCATTGACCGAACATAAAATTTAAGGAATGGCAACTAAGCCACCAACTAGTCACATATCAATCAGGAGAATATAATAAGGAAGTACGCAAATCTGACAAGAAAGTACATGAATCTAATAAGGATGCACCACCGACGGACTACCACCGTCAAATGACCACCCACTAGTTTACCCAGGCAATCGATCAAAGCGACAACCTGAAAATTAAACAAAAAGACACCCTTGACTATATGAACAGCATCATCGGGTGTCATTAACCTGCTACTCACCCTCGTCTTCTGCTACGTGTTTTGACATCGGGTCAGTGATATTCCATCACTGCCTGGGCGGTCGTACACCATCAACCAGTGTCCCCTGATGCCAACATCAACCCATAATCCCTCAAACACTTTACCATGTTTAATATCATGTGACATTAATACAATACCCACGCCGACACTGACAGTCTTTCCACAGCGGACAGACATACATTCGGCAGTGGGACAACCCTAGACAACAACTCCTGATCCGCTTGCTCACACCGGCCGGGTTTCCCCCGCACCGAACACATAACACAACAGCTGATAACTGGACACCAATGTTAACAGCTATACCAGGTAACCCCCAACAACAACATTTCTGCCCCCGAGGCTGACAACACAACACACCAGTGACATGTACTGGCGCCATGTTCCTTATCATTGGGCCATCATCGTCCTCAACAGCATGTATTAATATTATACATACTTATATATATGCATTCTTCCCAAAAACCCTAAATTCTCCCCGTCCTTAATCACCCAAAAAAATCAACACATAATAAACATAGCTATTGATCAATAATGACTTCAGCTCCCCTCATGCGTCGTCTATATGTACCCTAAGCCATGAACCCCTACGCCTCATCACCACTGTGTATATCATAGCCATTATTAATAACAACATAAATCTACATCATCAACAATATCATTGCAGCTTGGTACCCCAACAAATAATCATAAGACAACAAGGTGGGACACATATACTGCCCAAAAAATCACATTATGAAGTGCCCTTTACACTAAAACTCCTACAATCATTATAGTCTTTTGCAGTACATAAGTTCCACTCATGATAACATCATTAGTGGCCGTCAACCTCGACTACCTAAACCCACACAGTTATTAACACAAAACCCATGTTGACACCATAGACTATTATCACACCTAACAACATCCTAACCATGAAAATTGATCAACGTGCATCTTCATCCATTCCCGCAGTATAGTCCATCGTCTTTCACTAGCCAACCTTCTTCAATATTCAGTCCTTGAAGTATGGACTCAACTGTCCTTCTCCTACCCCAGATATTCTCACAACCAGTCTGTAACGTTCTTATCCAAAGGCATTCCTGTTCCCTTCAGCTCACTTAGTGCGCGTCCATGCCTCAGTTGTATACCACCATTCCCCCATCTATCCTTATCTGTCTATTCCCCATCTCGCCTTATAGCATTAAAGCCATTATAAACCTTTTATTCCCGGTTTTCCGTGAAAATTCCGAAACCCGCGACTTTAAATTCGCAGGGCGATACTGTCTTTCGCGCTAATCATAACAGAGCCTGACCCCGATTTCCCCTCTGCTACACAACACTGCATTATTTTCTTCACAGGCCTGTTCCGGGTCCGTTTAATTGCAGTAGCCAGCTGGTCCCATTGTTTGGTTTGACCTAGTGGTCGCTTCTCAGTCGCCTGCTAGACCCGATCTCGGCGTTTGTTTATATTATTGCTGTAGCCTTTCGTTCAATATTTACATGTTACACTCGCCTATTTCTTATTAATTGGTGGTACATCTAATTGCTTGGTTACATATACGTACATGGTTTATCGACACTCAGCTAATCTAATCGATTAATATGACTCCCATCACTCTATTTCAGTCATTTAAATATAGGTCATTTCTAGGACGTCGCATCCAGTCCCTGCTCTTTGCCGTGGTTCCTTTAGCGGGTTAATGTTCAGTAGTTTGTCAATGCTTTCTAAATCTAAGTACCATTACCGTGCCCGACTATAGACTAACAGGTATACAAATTAACCTTAACCAACTTACGTAAGAGTCCTGTCCAGTGGATAATACTCGCCTGCCTACGGGTGCTTTGGTCTGATTACCGCCCGTAACAGAGTGATTTCGCCACCTTCCAATAAAGTCAGGCTCCTTCCAACTTTGTTCGACGCAGTCCTCTGGATGATCCATCAACGCGTGTCCTCTTAGCCCACTCTAGTCTTGTGTGACTTTCTTTAATGATTGCAATTGATAGCAGCAATCAATAGTTTCTTTGGGCGGCTCTTTCTTCCAACACTTAAGTCCGTGCTTCCTAGGTCCTCGGGTATACCTGCCGATCAGAGTTGCCACAGTCTTATTGGTCTCAACAGCCTTTGAGTATCTGCACTCGGCCGTCCCACATCTGCTTATCTCTCCAACTGTTTGCTGTACCGCGTATAATCCAACTCGATTTTGGCGCCTTTCTTGAATCACTGTGACCATGCCATCTCCCATTTCGCTAAGGTCATCCAATCAGTACCTCGCGTTACCCTGATTAATTTGCATACTCACTCTGCATTAACCCAAATCAACATTGCTAGCTGGAGTTCACGGCCAAGTCCAGTCCTGAGTTCATGTACTTTTCCCGCTACCATATAATTTTGGGAGTATGGCGTTATTCTGACAGCCAAGGTCGCTTCCAATGCCGCCTGTACTAATAAATTATGCCGCCTCTAAAGTTTGCCGTTGTCCATCTGACAGCTAAGGTCACTTCCAATGCCGCCTGTACTCATAAATTATGCTACCCCCAACGTTCACCTGTTGTCCATCTGACAGCTTGAACCCAAAGTGTACAATACATTTGGCACTCCTCTACCTGAGAAACTGCTAGTCAACAATAGAGGATGGCCTTGCCACTATTCGGTCATGCACTCCCGCTCAACCTATGACTATTTTAAAAACAATCCTGGCCCTTGACCTTTGTTCCCAAAAATATTCCAGATCATGTTCTCCCAGTAAGCTCGGGTGATTTTCGAAAGTCGTCTTCCATACTATCTCATTACGATTTTCATGTGTTTCTTGTGGGACTTGGTCATTGGTTTTTCTGTCTGTTCATGGTATTCGTTGCATTGTCCACCAAAACGACATTTACATAGTCATGAGATGTTTTTTCAGCTTGTCTCTTACAAACATCAATCTCGAGTTCATACAGGCTGTATTTTTAATGGCTGTGAAGTGTCTGAAAATATTGCCGGTCCGAGTTTTGTATTTACCTGTTATGTTGCGTGAACTTTACAGAGGGTGAATACAAAACTTGGACCACCAATATGTTCAAACACTGCACAGTCATTAAAAATACACCCTAATATTATGCGAATGAACACAGCCGTCTTTGTATCAAAATAATTGTCTTTGTTTTAATGCTGTCCATTAAATGTTCATGTTTGTTTCATCCCATTGGGGATACTGCCGTTGGTCAGTGAATAGTTAGATCTTCACATATTCTATGCCACGGGATATAAGGTGCGGTTGGTCAGTTTACATTCTCATCGCCTTTCCTTCCCAGACAATGTTCATCGCTGGCGATGTGGACCAGCCGCCTGCCTCGCGGTTCGAAGGTGCGGGTTAGTGTTCGGATTCCGACAGTAGTTTCACGAGTGCAGTAGGCCCTACTTTCGGAAACCACTTTGGGTTGTCGCCGGAATTTAGGTTTTCCTGCTCTGTGTGACGCTTTCGGTGGGTTGCTCTGAGAAAAGTAAAAGAGCCATAAAGGATAAAAAGGGATGCAATGAAATCGATCTTTTTCTGCTTCTTCTTCTTCTTATTATTATTGTTATTATTGTTGTTACAATTATTATTATTATTATTATTATTGTTGTTGTTGTTGTTGTTGTTGTTGTTGTTGTTGTTGTATTCCCCTTCCTGCTCCTACTATTTCTTCTTCTCATCCCTTTACTTTTCTTCTACTACTTCCTACTCCTCCCCTCCGCCTTCTCCTCTTTCTCCTCCTTTTCCTTCTCCAGATCTTCTTCCTATTCTTCTATTCTTCCTTCTCCCCTTCATTTTCTTCTATTTCTTCTTCTTAAACCCTTCCTCCTCGCCTATCCCCATATTTTAATATGCATTTTTCTGTGTGCCTATACTTAACTGATTCAGTGCCCCAAAAAAAAGTAGATTTGGATACGACGTGGTGCACAATCAAATGAAAGGAGGGAAAATATAATATACATTTCCGGTCACTGACCATTGAAATTGCGGAAGATACAAGAAATAAAACAAACACTATTATGACCCTAGTATGGCGATGTATCAGCCTTCTGTCCAAATGGGATGTCACATTTAGCGATATATTATCCTTCGGCTCTGACTCACTTAATTGTGATTCACCATGCCATATCTGTGACCCGACATATCACATATGTTTCTGTCTGAAACTGTATGATGTGATCATTGGCAGCAGGAAATGAGAGAGCTACCGCATCATGTTTCCTCTAGAAGATTCCAGTAGCCAGGGGTTTTCAAGACGGTCCGGTAGCGCAGTGGTTAGCACGCTTGTCTGCCCGCCTGGTGGCCATGGGTTCGAATTCTCATCAAGGTGGGGTTTACAAATCGTTGTGGGTGGACTACAAGGTCAGTGTTTTTGGCACTGCTCAGAGAAAATATACTTCTTCTTCTACTACTGCTGCTGTGGCTGCTGCTACTGCTGCTGCTGCTGCTGCTGCTGCTTCTTCTTCTTCTTCTTCTTCTTCTTCTTCTTCTTCTTCCTCCTCCTTCTTCTTTGTCCTATTCTTCTTCTTCTTCCGCCGATGCTACTGCTTCTTCTTTTTTCCTTTTTTTTATTTGTTCATCCTCATCTTATTAGTCTTCTTCTTCCTTCTTCTTCCCCTTCTTCTTCTGCTAATGCTTTCTTTTCTCCCTTCTTTCTTCTTCTTCTTCTTCTTCTTCTTCTTCTTCTTCTTCTTCTTCTTCTTCTTCTTCTTATTATTATTATTATCATTATTATTATTATTATTATTATTATCATCATTATTATTATTATTCTTGTTCTCAGCTTCCTCGTCCTCCTTCTCGCAGATTCCCCGACACTGCCTCCTTTTTTGCATTGCAGCTATACTTAATTATGATTCACCATGCCATATCTGTGACCCGACATTTCACATACGTTTCTGTCTGAAACCCAATGCGGTGGTCATGGCAGCAGGAAATGAAAGAACTTCGGAAACGTGTTATATGGACATAATTATAACCTAGCCTGTGAAATATGCTCTTTCCTTTCTTGTTTTCTTGTCACTAAAGAATTTGCAAGAATAATTAACTGACCCGTATATGGCATGGTCGAGACAGGAACACGGAGCTGATCTATGACTCTGATGATCGAGTGAGATGGCAGAACATGACCGCCCACGCTTACCGGCATGGCACATGATGGATGGATGGATGTCCATACTTGAAATAGGAGAAAAACATTGTGGGTTGTTAGAATGCACGGATATAGTAAATGCTGCATATATGTTGAGAACATTAATTTAGCGTTCTGTGGAAGTAAATAAAGACCAACATCTTTGCTTTATTGACTATACAACGTCTTTCGTTAAAGTAAGACTTGTCAACATGATGAAGATACATGCAGATCTACAAACTGATGGGAAATACCTTAGACTTGCAAAAATCATATATTGGAAACAACAAGCTGCCATAAAGATTGATAATGAAGGTCAATATCAGCCTATTAAGAAAGGTGTGCGAAGGGATGTGTAATGTCTCGAGATCTTTTTTTTTTCTTATCAGTGAAAATATTTTCAAAAATTTAGAAGATATGAAAGGAATCACCTTTGGGGGACGAAACATCAATAACATTAGATATGCGGACGGTAAGGTATTGATTGCAGACAATGAGCAGGATCTGCACTAGGAAGAAGGAAATACCATAATGTAATATCAAGTCATCATCATAATCATCATCATCATCATCATCATCATCTTCCACTTTTGCCGTCACGCGTCGTGGGGAGGAATGATTGACCCGATGGATGGCGCTGGATGGTGTCATTCCATGTGCTTGTGCAATGCCTTTGATGCCGTCAATTAATTTTCTTCTCGGGCGTTCTCTTGCTCTCGTCACAGATGATCTTTGATATTGGGCCAGTGCTGGTAGTTGATGGTGTTGCATTTTAACGAGATGGCTAAACTATGTGATCTTCTGTCTTTCTCGATAAATGTGGCACAAGGTGTTGATCCCACTGTCTGTCTGATAGTATAACAGTGCTGAGGTTATAGAGCAGAGACAAAGTCCTAGCTGTGTTTCAAGTGTTTATTCAATTGAATCATTGGCACCTTGCCGTCTTGACAGACGATAGTTTGTGCTTTAAAAAGGCATAATAACTTTTAACTATGGCGGTAGCGAGTGTGACTGATAAGGCCAATTTGCGCTGTAAATGTCCGTTCACAGTGGGTGCATGTGAACACGTGGTCATTTCCACCATCATGCACCATCTTACGTCGCAAACGCTTGATGTGTGACTTTTCTGCAATAATTTTCTCCTTTGACTTTATTCCATTTCTGATATTTGCCCTCCATGCAACACGTTCAGCGGCGACTTGCTCCCAATGTGCATTATCAATGCCTGTATCAATCATGTCCCGCTTACACACATCTTTGTATCGTAGTAGAGGCCGACCCTGAGATCTCTTACCCATCTGTAATTCACCAAAAAAGATATCCTTTGGTATTCTACCATCATCCATCCTCCTAAGATGTCCTATCCATCTAAGTCTACGAAGACTGAGCATGGAATAAACTGTCACACAACCTGATCTTTCCAATACTTCAGTATTTGTGATTTTGTCTTGCCACTTAATACCAAGAATTCTTCGCAGACACCGCATATGAAAGCTGTTTAAGTTGTTCTCTTGGTGTGAGTAAGTTGTCCAGGTTTCACTGCCATAGAGAAGAGTACTAAGGACACAGGCTTGATAGACAAGGACTTTTGTTTTGGCAGTAAGCTTCCTGTTCTCCCAGACTCTTTTTCTTAACCTGTTCATTGTTGTTGCTGCCTTACCAATCCGGATGTTGATTTCCTGATCTAGGGATAATTTGCTATTTACCACTGATCCTAGATATGTAAAATGGTCTACTATCTCTAGTTCGGCGTCGTCAATAAAGATTGATGGTACCCCATGTGCACCTTGTGACATAATCTGTGTCTTCTTTTTGCTAATTGTTAAACCAAATTCAGAACAAGCATTGGAGAATGCAGATAGTAGACATTGCAATTCTTCCTCAGAGTGGGTCGTAACTGCAGCATCATCTGCAAAAAGCAACTCTCTGATCAGTACCCTCCTAATTTTGGTCTTAGCCTTCAATCTCTGAGCATTGTAGAGGCCGCCATCTGAGCGTGAGTGAATGTATATACCACCATCCTGATCATGAAATGCATATTTCAGTAGAAGTGAAAAGTATATTCCAAAGAGGGTGGGAGCTAGTACACAACCTTGCTTAACTCCACTCTTGATTTCAAATTCTTCAGAAGTTGCACCATCAAACTTGATTATACCCTTCATGCCTGTGTGGAACGATTCCACAATGGACAGAAGAGTTGGTGGGCAGCCAATCTTCTTTAGTGCCTTGAACAGACCCTCACGACTGACCAAATCAAATGCCTTTGTGAGGTCGATGAAGGCAATAAACAGTGGTTGATTCTGTTCACGGCATTTTTCTTGCATTTGTCGCAATGAGAATATCATATCAGTGGTAGACCGGTTCTGTCGAAAGCCACACTGTGATTCGGGGTAGACTTGATCTCCTAGGACTTGAAGTCTGCGCAGAACAATTCTGGCAAATACTTTTCCAACAATACACAGAAGTGAGATACCCCTATAGTTGTTGCAGTCGCTCCGATCGCCCTTGTTCTTGTACAGTGTTATGATGCTTGAATCTTTGAAATCCTGTGGGACTTGTCCTTCACGCCAGCATAGCTCTATTAGCTGGTGGATCTGTATAGTGAGTGTGTCTTGCCCACTCCTGATAACCTCTATTGGAATCCCATCCTTACCTGGAGCCTTGCCAGATGCAAGTTCATTTATAGCACACTTAACTTCTGTTATGGTGGGAAGTGTGTCCAGGTGGTCAAGAGTTGGTAGAGCCTCTATGGCGTTGAGGGCATCATCCGCTAGTTTGGTCTCACTTGAGTAAAGCTCCAAATAGTGCTCTACCCATCTGTCCATCTGCTGTTTCTTATCAGTGATGATTTCTCCAGTCAAGGTTTTCAATGGTGCACTTCTTTTGATCACTGGACCGCAGGCTTTCTTTATTCCTTCATACATGCTTCTTATGTCTCCCTTATCACTTGCGATTTGAATGGACTCACATAACTTGATCCAATAATCATTTGCACACTGCCTGGCAGCCTTTTGCACATCCTTCCTAGCTTGCCTAAGCTCACTCAGAGTGTTACGCGTTGGTCTTTCCTTGTTTCTTAAGAGAGCTTTCTTCTTCTTATCAATCAAGGGCTGCAGAGTCTCGCTGTTGGCCGCAAACCAGTCCTGCCTCTTATGATCCACAGTGCCGTAAACCCCTACGGCAGTTTTATAAAGAGTTTCCTTAATTTGACCCCACTTTTCATTTACTGTACAATTTTCTGGTGTATCAGTGAAAGCGTCTTCAAGTTGCTGTTGAAACTGAAAGCACTTTTCAGGATCATGAGTGTTAATAATATTAATCCTGAGGCTAGATTTGTGTTTAGCTGTGTAGATTCTCTTTGGTCTCAGTCTAACCCTTGCAACAACCAAAGAATGATCCGTATCACAGTCAGCACTGTGGTAACTACGAGTCAATGATATATGGTTCAGATGTTGTCTCCGTGTGATGATGAAGTCCAGCTGGTGCCAATGGCCGGATCTTGGATGTTTCCATGTGACCTTATGCATCTCTTTTGTTTTAAAAAAGGAGTTTGTAATACATAGGTCATTACTGGTGCAATGCTCCAGCAGCCTTTGCCCATTTTCATTCATGCGACCGATGTTGTATTTTCCAAGGCACACTGGCCATGAACTCGAGTCCTTGCCCACACGAGCATTGAAATCACCGAGCATATAAATGTAGTCAGATTTTGGAACTGCCTTGATCACAGGAGTCTAACTCCTCATAGAACGAATCCTTCACATCATCAGAGGAATCGAGTGTCGGTGCATATGCAGTAATAATGGTGGCAAACCCACAAGAGGTTGCCAAGCGCAGGGATAATAGTCTTTCATTTCCTCCTGCTGGAATTTCAATCATTCCCAGTAGCGAATTCTTCACTGCAAAGCCCACACCGTGTTGCCTTTTTTCTGCCTGCCCTCTACCCTTCCAGAAAAAGGTGTAGTTGTTTTCCCTGAGTGACCCTTCCTCAGCGAGGCGAGTCTCCTGCAGGCCAGCAATATCAATGTTTAGACGATTGAGTTCGGCATCAATCACAGCCGTTTTTCTCACATCGTCAATATTGGTCAAGTCAGTGGAAAATCCTGGACACATGGTTCTCACGTTCCAGGTTGCAAGCCGTAGCTTGAGGTTTCTATATTTATTTTTGTTTGTACCTGGTGCATTGGTTTTACAGCCTGCGATTCAGATTTTGTCCTAGCCCCAAGCACCCATTGAAGCAGGCAGGCTGTGGCGGATCAGCACCCAATTGGCTGGGGGCTGCCCAGCTTGAGGCGGGCGGTAGCTGATCAGTGACACCTATAGGTGTCTCCCACCGTCAGAGGCAACGCGTGGCGCCCCATGTCTACGCCAACTGACAAGGACTTATAACCCGTAACAGTTGCCTCTCGCTTTGATTCCGAGACCAGTTAAGACCAGGGATGGAGTTATTGCCTCTCCATAGCACAAAGCCTGGGCTAAAATATAGAGATCATGTGTTGCCCATGCAGCATGATCCCTCTCTCGGCCTGCCTAGTTTACTCCAGAGGAAAGGCAACACCCCTACATCTGGAACAAGACAAGCTGCAGAAGCTGCCGGATCAGCAAAGCAATGCTCTAACTGTCCGCCTGTCGGAGCTTCGATCCTAGACCAGTCGCCAACCAAGGCTTAGGGCCTGGTCCGCCCTACCATGACATTTTGTCTTTAGCTTGCATTTCCTCGCACCAGGGTAAGGCTTGTACCCTCCCAATTGCGCTCTTCCGCCCGAAGCCGTTGGCACAATGTGGGGTGTCGGGTTTGGTAAGCGCCGCCATTCAATTGAATACATCGTAGAATATAAAACAGCATACAATGATTTTCTGGACAGATGTTATTACAATAGGTCTTGCTAGTCCGAGGTACAGATGGTAACTACCCTCTCTACCCCCCGCGTCACAGCTTGAGCGTCCCTAGTTACATGCCAACGGGATGCTCAGCCGTGCCTTGTATACTAGTCTTTTCCCCTTTGCACACCACCCATTAAACCTTCTAACAGAGATGCTCTGTTATAATAGTAGCATTTCTTACTCGGTCTCGGGTTGTTAAGTTGGCAGCTCTCCTCAAGCATTTCATCTCACAGGTGTTGATTTTGCGAAAGTGTGATTTGTGAAAGTCCAAGTTTGAGATTGGTAGCATAGGGTTGGTGTGAATATGCTGTTTATTATCTGTCGTTTTGCGGACATGGGTATATTTGGATGTTTCAGTAAGGGTGATAGTTGATATGTAAGTGCACTAGCTTTTTGACATCTGATTTCGATTTCTCTGTCCAATCTGCCATCTTCTGTGATCATACTTCCAAGATATTTGAATTCTTTAACTTGTTTCAGAGATGTGCCATTTATTTGTATACTTAGTGGACCAGGATATCTGCTAACTTGCATTTCTTCAGTTTTGGTTGTATTTATACTCATATTGTATCTGCTGTACGTTGAACTCAGATTATTAATATGATTTTGCAGTCTTCTCTCGTCGCTATAAAACAAGCACTGATAGTATGCAAATAGAAGTTCATTTATAGCATGTGGGTCTGTTGTTTCATCTAAAGTAAAGTGTTCAAAATGTTATTAATCTGTTCTGTCAAGGCTTGCTTATTTGGATATTATGTCTGTGTAGAAATTAAATAGCAGAGGAGAGAACATACATCCCTGCATTACTCCTGTATACAAGTAAATTGGAATATTCGTAAACAAGTGAGTGAGAACAATTATCTCGGAATAGTCATAACATTTGATGGGAGATGCCTTGGAGAGATTAGAATAAGAATCGCCATGGCGAAGCTAGCCTTTTGCAAGATGAAAAACATACTGACCAATAAAACGATGTTATTTGCAAGAAGGAAAAATAGTGTTTAAGTCCTACATAGAACATTTACTTTTGTATGGATGTGAATTGTTGACAATGAGCAGACAAGCTGAAATACAGCTGGTGGCTGTGGAAATACAATTTCTGGGGAAACTGCAAAGAATGTCATGGAAAAACAGAAAAACCAATGACCAAGTCCTACTAGAAACAAATGTGAATTTGGGCACGTTGTGCTAGGTGGTTAGAATGCCCGATTATCCTTCGGGAGACCCAGATTCGAATTCTCGGTAAGGTATGGAGTGTTTTTTTTTGTTTTATTTTGTCGGGGCAAACAGAAAACTCTAACCTGCACAGTTCACGGCGACTGCCCTAGCCAGGCGGCCTTAATTCCTCAGGTTCAAGACCCCCCTGCCATACACAGCAAGGTACTATATTGGCAGTGAATGACAGACAGTTGCTAGCTCCATATTGTTATAGACAAATCAGAATTGGATTGGTAATGTGTTAAACATGTCACGTCGGAATGCATTTCCTCGTTCCCATTTTAGGCTAGTCGACCTGTGAGCCTAGCCCGCCCTGTAGCGAAGGGGTCACGCACGCAATTCGTAATCCCTCATACCGTGATGGAAACACAGCTACTGGAGATATGGAAGCAGACCGCATTGCGCTGCTTTCAAACAGGCATGAGTGGCGGTCGTTCACAAAGCAATGGTAAACTACTTAACGTAAATTTGCAAAGAAATCATCCCAAAAAATTCCGGGGTTGACTGCGGCGTCCTATTAAGGATTTGCAACTAATTTATAACCTGTGAGCCTAGGCCAATTTTTAAAATCCGCCTTGATACTACGAGGGTAAGTTAATAAGTAAGTCACACACGTGGCTGTAGAAAAATAACTAACTATGATTACAAACTGAAACCGGTTTATTTTTATACATACATTGCCCCTTTATTTCTCAATATAATTTCCACCAACATTGATGCATTTATCTTATCGTTTTATCAGTCCTCCCAAACCGGTTGCATAAATCTGCGTGCTTTGTTTTCATTTACCTGCCATACCACAGAACTGTGTGACTTACTTATTGACTCGCTCTCACCCAGCTATGCACCGCTTTACGAGAAATCGCTAGGGGCCAAGTCCACTGAAAACCCACCTTGGCGGGAGACATTTCGCGAATGACGCCGAAATTGAATGTGAAGTGAAAACGTGGTTTAGAAAACAGAGCACTCAGTTCTATGCAGGCCGGTTTGGGAGGACTGAAAAAACGATGGGATAAGCGCATCAATGTTGGTGGAAATTATGTTGAGGAATAAAGGGACAAATAATGTATAGAAATAAACTGGTTTCAAGTTGTTATCATATTTAGTTATTTTTCTACAGCCATTTGTGACTTACTTATTAACTTACCCTCGCAGTTTGAACCTGCATCTACCGGGTTGGCATACAAGCCTGTTATCTACTGCCCCTTTAGAGTGGCGGGAACACATAACTACCCAGCCGGCAGCCTAGCGTGCTAGCCACTGAACTCGATGGGTAATAGGGTCAATATTATGCTGACTGCCTTTACTTCCAAGTCATTTCGTGGAACACATTATGACCAGGTTGACATGGAAGGCCAGATCACATTTTAGAATATAACTCCTCGTGCGGAGATTCGAACACTTGACCAGCAGGTAACCGTATTAGTCACTGCTCTATCGCGGCTTCTCCGTTGAAAGGGTGTTGTGTGTATATACTTGTCTATAATGTTTTTTTGTGCGTTCCCCAGAGAATGGTTAATTGCCAGGGAAGGTTAACCCCGTTAACACATGGCTTGAGAAGTCGGATGTGCTGGCCGAAAGGCGCACATATCGCAGCTCTGCTGTAAACAGACACAGCGCATCTACGTATGCACAAGCAAAAAAGAAAAAGAATGAGGAGCAGGGGTGGATGTGGAGGAGGTGATGGGGGTTGAGCTGTAGATGGAGGGGAGATGGAGGAGGAGGAGAAGGAAGGTGGGCAGGCAGACAGGGAGTGAGGAAGGAATAATAGTTAATATAGAACCTATTAGATTACATATTTTAAAATGCCTTTCCAAAGCTGTGCCGCTAAAATAAACTGTTAGGTTAAGTGTGGAAACATTGCTAATATTAGCACACATCTCACACGAAAGCCACATTGTGTAGTGTCGGGCAGCCGTGAACTACTAAACTCTGGCAACCGCTGCCACAGCACACAATGCTCCGAGCGATATGAAGACGTGTCTTTTAGCATATACTAGGTTACATGAATATGAGTTGAGCTGATTGGTCTGTTGAAGACACTCACGCAGGCGGTGGGGGGAAATGCAGTAGGACAGCGACTGGCAAGCTTGCATTTCGGCAAGGCAGTCATGTGTTCAAATCCCTCTCCTAGGCCGTTGGAGCCTAAAATGGGTTTTGTTAAGTAAAGTGCACATCCTTTACATGACGTCGCAGTCAAACTCCATCATTTGTTGTAACTGTTAGTAATTTTAAGGTAATTTTACGTTCACTAGTTTACCAGTGGTCGTCCACCGTGGTGAAGGCTTTACAACGCGATTTGTAATTCCGCTTACCTGCGTTCAAAACATAGCTGTGCTCGATTTGGCAGCAGGCTTTAATGAATTTGTATGGGGGACGGTCGTTTAGAAAGCAATGGCAAGCTACTGAACTTAAACTTGCCAAGATATCACAACAGCAGTAAAATGCTGGTGTTGACAGCGATCTCGTGTAAAGGATATGCAAAAAAAAAATAATTATCATCGCTTTATGAAAGGCTGATGTTAATATCATTGTGAAAATCAACGCAAAGCTGTCGGCTTCCAAATTGCTTGTGGCTGACTTCGAACCCGAAATGTCGGGATTGTGAACAGTCGTTCACTACGCGTAAACCACAAACCTCGACAAGTTGAGTACTAAGAAACTTTATGGGAAGTAAAGCGGCCGGTGAGATATTAAACGCATGACCTATTGAGTGCTGGTCGGTCTAAAAATCCAGTAACAGTGCCTGATACCCAATACGTCTCATGATGTATAGAAATAGGTCTATATTTTTACTTTATTTACTGGTGGTAGCGACAAAGCGACTGACCGTGGTCATGATGCGAGAACAGCAAATTAAAAGAGGTGTGGTCAAACTTAGAGACAAGGCGAGCATTATAGAGGGTTCAAACCTCTACTCGCTATGCTCGTAAGCCAGTAAACTAACCGCAATACCACCTTGGCTAGGTACTAAAACCCTCCCCATGGACACCTGCGAAGTTAAATTAACGCAGACACGATATTACAGCCTGCAAGATCGCAGAGCGTACGTACTCGCCCCAACCACACAGAAGATCACAAGAAGAAATGGTTCAGAGAAAAACGACAGACAGACAAACGGGTAATGATAGGAAATGGCTGGAATCTTGCACGAATAAGGTTAATCTCCCAGTGCTCTGCTGAGGGACTTAACATTACTCCGCGTGTCCTGTATTTCACTTGCGGGGCTGTATATTTTGGATTCCCAGTGACGACGGCAAACCACGGTCATTGTGAGGACGCGTAGGTATATATTAAGAGTCATGGCTCATTGCTTTCTCACGCTGTTGAGTTCAGACAGCGGTGCAATGGCGTATGTTAGGTACAAGGATACCAACGCACTCCGTGAGTATGTTAGGGCAAATAGTTTGATTAAGGGCTTCTTGGAAGTCACTGAATACTAATCACAGGTTTGTTTTCGGTACAGAGCAATCAGTTTTTGTTAGCGATGACATAGTAAATAGATTGTAGTAAATAAAACCGCGTAGCGGCTAGACGGGAGTCTCCGTGGCGAAGTAGTCAAGCCGTTTGACTCGGCTCCAAAAGTTGTGGTTTCGATTCCGAGCCGCGTCCTTCGGGTCACGAGAGAAACTTTTCGGAGACTCCAGTGGGTCGTCGCTAGAGCTACGGAGTTCGTGCTTGGTGTGACGCTTCCCGCGCTGTGGAAAGAGACCCAGCCATATGGGATAAACCCCGATGCAATGAAGTCGACCCTGTCAACCCTTAAGTGTAGTGGCTAGACGCTCGCTTGTCGTATCGTATCGATAGTCGTGGGTTCGATACGCAGTGGGGCGGTTTTTAATTTTTACAATTGACCTTTGCTCTCACGTTGACCCAATGTAAAATGCGTGTCAAGAAATGTCTTGGGGAATAAAGGTGGGTGGCGTGAAAACGACAACATCATCCCACCGGTTGCCTATAAAAATATAAGTCTCTTTCCATTTACCCTATGCGGCGTTGTGGTTTTAACGGGACTTTTAGTTTACCTTGTAACAGCAGATGGAAGCTGTATTAAGTTAAAACATGTTGCTTATTAACTAAACTAATGGCAATTTTCCGTACACAGCAACCTTTGAATATGATTTAGTTCTTATTATTATTATAGTCCATGCAGTGTGGTATTGGCGATCATGTCTGTCCACAGCCGTCTGTCACTTCTGCTGCCAATTAGTTCTGATTAAGGCGCACTGAGCGCATGGAGCTAGATCCATGTTTGTATCGACCACACGGTACTCAATGGATGATGAGGGCTGTATTACGAGAGCCGACTTTACTTCCTGAGACATTTTCCGGTACATCTTTAGGGTCAAGCGAAAGCAGCATTTCTCAAGAAGCAAAATAATATCTGAAATAATAAGTTTAAATCATAATGGCGAGTTGTGTGGTCATCATCTTCACGTACCCTGCCAGCTGGCATAGGCGTTCATAGCTCTCCACAGATCTCGGTCTTTGGTGTTCTGGTTTAGTTATGGTTTTGCCATCAGTAGCTGGATGACGGTCTGGAGTCACCTGTGACTCATCACTGTCCCAACCGGACGAGGATGTTCTAAGACAGCCATTAACGTTGTTCACTAACTCTGAAATATGTTTTGCCATAAAGTCTTGGGAAGATAATGTGGTGGTTTCCCCTTGCCTCCACATCACCATAGTGGTCTTTTACCTCTGCCTTTGACAGCCATTTCCGACTGTAAGGACAAGTGAGTGCCCTGCTCTGCTCAGCTGCAGAGTGTCCACTTATTCCGGTGGATACTCGGTCGCCAGGGCTGCTTTAGCCAGACCGTAGTGTGTTTCCATCCTCTACCACGGGGAGGTGCAGCTGAGATTTTCCTTTCCTAAAGTTATGGTCTATGATGGCCAAAACTCCCAGTACTTTTAGAAGTCAGCTGTGTGGTAGATACAATAAATCACTTACTCATCTTCTTCTTCTTCCTCTCCCCCTCCTATCCCCTCCTCGTTCTCTTCTTCCTCTTCTGCTGCTGCTGCTGCTGCTTCTGCTGCTGCTGCTGCTGCTACTACTACTACTACTACTACTACTACTACTACTACTACTACTACTACTACTACTACTACTACTCTACTACTACTACTACTACTACTACTACTACTACTACTACTACTACTACTACTACTACTACTACTACTACTGTTATTACTTTCTGCCTTTTATTCTTAAGTGCAGCTTAGGACCTTTTAAATCTCTCGCCAAGCAATCCTGTCTTTTGTCATCCCCCCACCCCCATAGTTTTCAAATGTCTCTAATATGGGTCAAATAGTTTAAGTTTGATACCAGACTTAATTTCTTTTGCCCTCCACAAATCTAATTGCTATGAAATTATGTTTTAAAATATCTCTATGTCATAGTATAGAAAGAGTTAATACGTTTTGCACATGAAAAAGACAATTAAATAGAAAAAAGTTACTAACAGAATTACATAGAAAGAGTTAATAATATAATTACATAGAAAGAGATGAAAACACAATTAGACAGAAAAAGTTAATAAAAACACATTTAGATTGAAAGCTTCAGTATATATAGTACTCACAAAAACACAATCAGATTGTCATAATTAATTATGGCAATGTTTTCAACATCACAGGAATACACTGACGTTAAAAAAGTGGTTGCTTGGAAAAGCAAGAGAACAACGTGCATTCAGACACGGGAGAGCGTAGTTGCAACATTTAGTTTTCGTTTGACATCTACAAGCAAGCTTTACATGTGGTATACATTAGTCTAACCAGCAACAAGAACAACCCTAGATGTAGCGTCAAATAACCAGAGTACAGCGCACATACTACACTTAGGCTACAGTGGATTGGCAGTTAGACATTGATTGATTGATTGATTGATTGATTGATTGATTGAGAAGAAGAATGACTACCACGCTTACTGTCCGCAGTCAAACCGTGTTTGTGCGCCATGAATGTAAGTGAGTGGGGCACGGCTGGCTGGGAAGCAATGTATTGGTTATCACAGTGGAATAATATATACGTATATATGTCGGTCGCCGCGGCTAAGGTCTTGCGAATGCGGTTTGTGAGCCCGTATACCCGGGTTCGAAACACAGCGGTGCTGGTTTTTCGAAAAAGGTATAGGTGCCGGTTGTTCAGAAAGCAATGGCAAACTACTGAACGTAAAATTTGCCCAGGATTCACGAACAGCAAAAATGCTAGGATATATATATATATATATATATATATATATATATATATATATATATATATATATATATATATATATATATATATATATATATATATATTCAAGATTATCGTTACGACAGTATCGTGTGTGTGAGAGAACTAATTTGAAAGAGAGGATATCTCAAGAAGAACTCCATCCTCTGTACAACAGCAGCACATCGGCATTAGACAGCCAACAGTCCGTCTTCCTTGACACCCTATTACTACCTTTTTTTCCGCCCACCCACCCCATCTCTTTATCTAAATCGCTCCTTTAAAATGACTATAATTCAACCTCTTGAAGTGTCATTTCACTGACAGACATCGGGTGTTCATTTGCTTGATTATAGAGCGAATGAAATAGTTGGAGACCTAACACCACATAGGAATATAGTTAGAGATAGAAATTAATAACATGGGAGGAGGAGGGGAGAACATGGACGAAGCTGTTGGAGATATCAACAGATAGAATGGTGTGGTGTGGGTTGGTTGTGGACATATCCCCAATTGGATCTAAAGGGTAAAAGAGGACAAAGAAGAACAAATGACATGTGTTGGGTATATCAACAGAAGTAGAATAGAACAATTAGTCTGGGAAAATAAGAGACAAGAAAGACAGAATAAGTGGAAAACAAGATGTCAAAGAGAATCGAGGAGTCATAATCGCCAATGCCTGTTCCAGACGAGGCACCCGAAGAAGAACAAGACGAATAAGTAGATGATAGAGCGGATTGGAAATTCGTGGTTGCCATTGTCTGTTTCACTTTAGACACCTCAAGGAGAATACGAGAATTGAGATGGCAAAATGAATTCAGGAGTCATAATCGCCAATGCCTGTTCTAGAATTGAACCAGAAGAATAAGGTGAATGATAAAATGACACAGAATGAATAACATGGGAGGGAGCGGGGGAACATAGACGAAGCTGTAGGGTATATCAAAAGATAGGACAAGGGAGAGGTAGTCAAGCGCCTGTGGACCCAGTGGAGAAGTCGAGGGAACAGATTGAGAACCCTTTGTGGAAAGAATAATAGGGCGGGGAAGGGGTTCTGGAAGGATCTCAAAACTGAGTGGGCAGACAAGGAGAACTTTCAATCAGATAGCGGTGGGAACACAATTAGTAGTATGACTCTTTGCTGGCTGTTGAATGAGGGGACAAAGCGCGTATGGAAATGTCCTGAGTGCAGTGATGTCGGTTCTTAGCTCAACTCAACTCAACTCGGGACACAGAGGATTGGAGAGCGAGAGGATTAGAGAGATTGTGAGCCCTTTTGTTTGCCCCAGATGAGGCGCCGGGCACAGAATACGAGGAATGGCATGACAGAGAGACCTGTAGAGTTAATTCGTCAATGTCTACTTCAGATTAGACATATGAAGAAGAAATTTCTAAAACAACACAACCGTTAGTTTCTTTTACAGTGTCATCTAAGAGTGTGTTTTTTTTCGCATAACCTTTTACAGGACATTGCAATCAACACCAGCATTTTTCAGCTGCTGTTGATGTCTTAGCTAGTTTTACGTTCAGTAGTTTGCTATTGCTTTCTGAACGACCGGCTCACATACCTCCGTAAGTAGCCAACGCGGCGGGATCTGCTGCTGAATCTCGCGCAGATGTGTTTCGTACGTGGGTATACGGGATTGCGAACAACGCCCCAAACACCTTCGCCAGGGAGACCGGCCATCTAAGAGTTAGTTGCATACAAATTGTGCAAGCGTTCCATTGCTAGTTAACGAAATACGATTTATTTCTGTGTGAACCTGCAGAAAGGGATAGAAGTAAAACCGAAGCGTTAGTTGCCACTTAATGTTTACATTGTGACTGATTAGGTCATATAAAATAGTCGAATGTTCATTCAATTGTTTTTGTAGAATGAATGAATGAATGAATGAATGAGACACCAATGCCATCTATGGTTCAATGGTTTGCATTCAATTACATTGTAATCAACGGTTTGCTGTGCAAATACAGATGCATGAACAGTTTGTCACAAGAGCAATAATGATCCTAATGAATGGTTTATGTAAACAGTTGCATATTGAACGCTTTATGGTAACTATTGCCCAACTTGTGGTTTCCTGTAAATAATAAGACAATTAACAGTCCCTTGTAAACAACAGCGTAATCAATATTTTCCTTAAAATAGCAATTCAATCAATAGTGCGCTTTAAACAGCAGTCAAATCAATGGTTTAACAATGATACCTACCTCATTTCGTTTGACAATTCGCATAAAGTGACCGTAAAATCGCCGTCTGTCTCTTGGTCTGACATGTAGGATTTCTATTTGGTGACTGAAGCTTTTAGATGAGATAAATTGCCGTCTTCACACGCGAGGTCGGCTGCAATAGGTCTCCGGCATATTCTGTATCCCGCAATGATTGTAGAGTACAACACTTTCTTTTTAGACAATATATTGGTGTTATCTGTAGTTGTAGTTGTGGCGTTGGTAGTAGTAGAAGTAGTAGTTGTTTTATTTGTAGTAGTAGTAGTAGTAGTAGTAGTAGTAGTAGTAGTAGTAGTAGTAGTAGTAGTTGTTGTAGTAGTAGTAGTAGTAATAGTAGTAGTAGTAGTTGTAGTAGTAGTAATAGTAGTAGTATTAGTAGTAGTAGTAGTAGTAGTAGTAGTAGTAGTAGTAGTAGTAGTAGTAGTAGTAGTAGTAGTAGTAGTAGTAGTAGTAGTAGTAGTAGTAGTAGTAGTAGAATTGTCACCTTGCCGTCTTGACAGACGATAGTTTGTGCTTTAAAAAGGCATAATAACTTTTACCTATGGCGGTAGCGAATGTGACTGATAAGGCCAATTCGCGCTGTGAATGTCCGTTCACAGTGGGTGCATGTGAACACGTGGTCATTTCCACCATCATGCACCATCTTACGTCTCACACGCTCGGTGTGTGATTTATCTGCAATAATTTTCTCCTTTGTCTTTATTCCATTTCTGATCTTTGCCCTCCATGCAACACGTTCAGTGGTGACTTGCTCCCAATGTGCATTATCAATGCCTGTATCAATCATGTCCCGCTTACATCTTTGTATCGTAGTAGAGGCCGACCCTGAGATCTCTTACCCATCTGTAATTCACCAAAAAAGATGTCCTTTGATATTCTACCATCATCCATCCTCCTAAGATGTCCTATCCATCTAAGTCTACGAAGACTGAGCATGGAATAAACCGTCACACAACCTGATCTTTCCAATGCTTCAGTATTGTGATTTTGGTCTTGCCACTTAATACCAAGAATTCTTCGCAGACACCGCATATGAAAGCTGTTTAAACGTTTCTCTTGATGTGAGTAAGTTGTCCAGGTTTCACTGCCATAAAGAAGAGTACTAAGGACACAGGCTTGGTAGACAAGGACTTTTGTTTTGGCAGTAAGCTTCCTGTTCTCCTAGACTCTTTTTCTTAACCTGTTCATTGTTGTTGCTGCCTTACCAATCCGGATGTTGATTTCCTGATCTATGGATAATTTTCTATTTACCACTGATCTTAGATATGTAAAATGGTCTACCATCTCTAATTCGGCGTCGTCAGTAAAGATTGATGGTACCCCATGTGCACCTTATGACATAATATGTGTCTTCTTTTTGCTAATTGTTAAACCAAATTCAGAACAAGCATTGGAGAATGCAGATAGTAGACATTTCAATTCTTCCTCACAGTGGGTCGTAACTGCAACATCATCTGCAAAAAGCAACTCTCTGATCAGTACCCTCCTAATTTTGGTCAAAGTGTAACAGAGCACCATCTCTGTTGGGGATTTAGTGAGTTAATGGATGCTGTGCAAAATGGGGAAATAGGTTTGTGAACGCGTGAGCACCAGTAGTTTAGGTATCTAGGGTTGCTCACGCGTTGACGTAAACAGTCTTCCATTAGCCGCCTAGAAGAACAAGTCGTATGATTTTCATCTGTGCGGTATTTTTATAAACTGATGTCAAATAAACTTGAATACATCGTCAAGTCGGACTTTGTTATCTATCGACACGTGCCATCAATTGTATACAGCGGCCTTGTTCTCCTATAACACTGTTATAGAGGACTCTATTTTGTTGCCGTAGACTCCAGGATTTCCAACATATGGGTCGCCGCGGGAATCATCTTGGCACAAGCGAAGACTTCTTTTGACCGCGTCTGGAAAATGGATGCATACTATTTTTGTTGATTATATTTGAGAGACGCATCAACTGAAAGCCCGCCCCAGGTGTAGTTGTTGTGATTTCTCGGGCTACTGAATTATCGAAAAATAGTCCTCTGTGAAGGTCAAGAAGCTACTCAGTATTGCCTAACTAAGGTACCGATGTTCTGTGGCCATGCCTGAGTCATTGTTACACAGTGGCCTGATACTTGACGTACAGTGATTTTTGCTGAGCTCGAAGCCAATTGGAGTAACTTACTGCTGCTTCACGTCGATCTTTGGAAAGATGCCCCTGGGGAACATCATCCCCCCTTATTTTTAAAACCCGGGGGGTTACTGTGAGAATTGTCTACCCCACCGGATAAACAGGTCTAATCGGAGAGCAAAGCCACGATTAAAAGCCCAAACTTATCAAGTCCCAAAGTTTCCTCAACCCAGTTAATTTTTTTTAGGTCACTAAAAGGGCGGCTGTTACCCCGGGCAGTAAAATATTTGAGACTGCTCAAATTATCTCAAATCAGTAAAAATTAAAATTTTTCCGGGAAAGGCGATTTTTAAATTTTAAAATGGCCGTTTTTTCGGGGTCTCCTCCAAAATCGAAGGAACTTTCATTTGAATGATGTTTTAGCCTTTTTTTAAGCCACTAAAAACCCAAACGTTTTAGTGAGAGAGTTTTAACGAAGGCCATCCAAAGGGGGCAGTAAAAGACCCGACCAAGGGGGGGAATTTTCAGTGAAGGAAATTTTCCCCAAAGATCCACCGAGAAACCGGGCAGTCAAATAGTTTATTACTCTGTCGATTTGGGGCCCTATTTTTTGGATGCTGTATATTTCTTTGTGAGCCTTAACGTCATTTTTTACCCCGGGGAAAGTAAGGGCAGGCATCTGGTCAGTTTTTTAAGCTAAGAAAGATCGAGCAAACAACAAACATGTGTATAACTGAGGAATTTTAAGAAGTATAATATTAAAATTAGAAAAATTTGGGTTGTTTAGAAAACGATATTAAAAAAACATTTCCAACTGAAACCCAAGTACAAACTTAATAGTTTAAATTGCTAAAAATTATAGAATTGCTTAGTTTAGGATATATTGTTTTTAAATATATATTGGTTTACTAAATTGGGGTTGTACGGTGTATTTTGTAGTTCAGTTTTTAAATATGAAGCCCAGGACCTTTCTTTAGACAGGGGCTTGGTGGGGTGGGTTGGGCCCCATATCAAAGTTAGACACAAAATTGAAACAGCAAAGCGTAGCTGTTGATATCGGAAGTTTATTTGGGGAAGCGAAATATTTTTAAAAAAGGGTTTTTACCATTGAAAAAAAATGTTATTAGTGGACGCTACAGAGAGGATAAAAAAAAAATTTTAGCTTAGGACTAGGGCATGCCGGGCTCTGTATATTCGAAAAAAAAATTAAAAGAAAGGAACTGATGAGACGGGGGAGAATTAATGATGATCTAGCCCACAAGTATGGGGAGATCACGATCCAAACCCGGTTTTCCTCAGTTTTAAAACCAACAAGCAACAGAGGAGAAAGTTTTCAGTTTTTTAGTGACAGGTGTTTAAATTTTACCCAGAGGAAGCTTTCATAGGGCAAATTTTCAAGGGGGGAAAGAGAGAAGCGGGGTTTTGGAATTTTTGTTGATGGATAAAGTCAGTTTGGACTTAAATTTAAACTTATGGGGGAAAAAATCCTGAAAGGGTTATCCCCAGGCTGTGGATATACCCTTGTACGGGAAGAGAGTTGAAAAAGAAGATTTAGAAAAGGGGTTAGGACGAGAGATACGAAGTAATAGAAAAGAAGGTTTGGGGAACACAGGGAAAGATAGGACAAGCAAGGTACGGATGGAAAAGGGGGGGAAAAAGGGGGGGAGAATTCAGAAAATGCAGGGAAATAAAAATCAAAATGTCATGATAGGGGAAAAGAAAAACCGAGAAAACCCATAAGAGAGACGGCAAATAGCACAAATATGGTTTTTTGGAGCGGGTGGTCAGAGGGGACACTTTTTTAGGTTTTGTGGAAACAGACGTGCTTAGGTTGGTGCACGGAAAAAGGGGGGGAAAAACACTGGATCAAGTAAAAATTATGAAGACAGACAGGGGTTTTTACAAGGCCAAGGACGGGGAATCAGAGAAATTTTAAAAACAAAGAGTAAAACAAACCAACGAACTTAGTTACGCTGGAATAGCTGGAGACGAATTAGTAAAAAATAATATAAAAAACACGGACACATAGTAGAGGGAACTAGTATTTCGGGGTATCCAATCGAATGGCCCCAATGATACCATTTCGCTAAGGCCACGTCAACTTCAAAAGCTTTTGAAGGGCAAACCCCTTTATAAAAACGACCGAAACCCACCGCAGACGGGAGGTAAACGACGTGACGAGAACAGAAGTATGAGAGAGACAACATAGCAAACCAGAATTTTTAAAGGTGGCAGAGACAGAATTTTTATAAGAAAAGATGAACTGGACTGGCCCTCCCAAAAAAAAGATGCGGGGAACATTGCGAAAGAAAAGGTTTAAAATCAAAAGTTTAAATATGCACTCGCAAAGGGAAACAAATCGGAAAAACAGATCGACTAATAGAACCCCAGTTGATGATCGACGGGATTTTCAGTTGTTAGAAGTAAAAGAAAGAGAGGGAAAAGACGCAAAATGATGGAAATGGGAGACAATAATACGCAGGGCTCAAAATAGACTGGTACAACCACTAAAACGATAGAAGGGAAAAAAAAAACTATTATAGAACTTCAAAAAAAGCCCAAATTGAAAAAGGGGCCGGGCCCGCTAAAATTAAAGAGAAAAGTAGGTAAGCTTTTAAAACCAAGGGAAAAAAAAAACAGAAAGTTAGAAAAAAATGTTTAAAGCCCGATCTGAAAGTTTGCTGGTAAACGTGGGGTTTGAGGGTAATAACAGAGCCTCAGACGGAGGGCTGGAGTTTCTCCCTGACTGCGACAGGAAAGTGGGGTTTAAAAAAAAGAATATTGGTTGTAAGGGTTCCCACTACAGAGATGTTGTTCCTTTCTGCAACATATGCTGGAACCCACCATTTACATTTATTTTTAGAAAAATGAGGGAGGAAGGTATAAAATATATCGGGGGCGCATACTGAAAACAATGACGAAGACGCCCGGGAAAACAAGAAAAGCAAATAAAGGAAACAAAAAAAAAAAGCACTTTAAAAAGAAGAAAACTAATAAAACAGATAGCAAAAAATCTACTCGACTAGGGAAGATGACATAAGAAAAATCAGAGAATATATTTTCCTTAAGCCCGAGTACTTTAAGACAGCTAACAGTTGGGAT
>JACEFZ010004840.1:0-10882 GCA_014155875.1 Cepaea nemoralis | reverse complement strand
CTCACTGAAATGGACATGACTCTCTCTATTTGGCCCTTAGCGCCGACTCACTCTCTGAAGTAGTTAGACCACACCTACGAGAAGAATATGACAGAGTCTATAATCAGTGGTTCCAGTCTGAAACCTGCCCTGTTCATAGAATTACCCCTAGTACTGATACCTGTAAGGATTGCCAGACTATCAAAGCCTATGAAAAGAGAACCCCCGGGCTTTTCAAACTAGAGTACGAAGGAAAGGGGGATGGTCTCATTGTGTAGTAAGACGTATATTTGTGTCGGTGATTATGATAAAATCAGTACCAAAGGTTTGACCAAAAACCACAACACGCATTTAAACAAGGACACATTTTTGGAAGTATTAAACACCCAAACACCGAGTGGGGGAACCAATATAGGCTTCAAAACACAAGACTCTTCTGTATATACATACACACAACATCGTAATTCACTGTCATATCTCTATATAAAAGAAAGGTTGACAGTGATAATATCTCGACTATGCCATTACTTATTTAATATGTATTGTTTGTCTATATATGATTTAATAAAATTATTATATACCTTACTTGAGTCGTTTGTTTTCTTTATTGATGTTTTATGTCGTATTTTTTATGTCGTACCTACACTTACTTGACCACGCCCACTCTGATGAGTCACTAGACCACGTCACCTCTGATGAGTCACTTCACAACGCCACCTCTGATGAGTCACTAGACCACGCCTACTTTTTGGGGGGAAAAGAGTTATCGCCCTTTGAGGAGGAGGAGGAGGAATATCGATTCCCTCCTCAAAACAAGGTGATAATGTACCTATATACTACTAATGTTACTCTCAGTTCCTATGGAAACATGAAGCAGGATCGTTCAAGAGAGATTAAGAGATGGCATTGATGAAAATTAAGGTATGAACAGGCTTGCTACCGACCAAATAGATCCAGCGCAGGTAAGATAACCACATGTGTATAATAATAGAGCAAAACGTGGAATATAAATTACCAATTTATATTAGATATGTGGACTACCAATGGGTCTTTGGTAGCATTGACATGAGAAAATTCCCCATGAATCGCACAGAAATCCATTAACTTAATTAGGACGGCAGATAAAGACATGAACTTGAGTATTTTTAATGGGGAAAATTAATTGCCACAGCTGAAATAAGAAAAAAAGTGCTACAGAGATGTCTTTTGTCACGTTTATCATTCTTACAGACTATGGGCTGGATTATGAAGACAAAAATAACTACGGCCAGAAATAGAATGTAAAAGTAACTAAACAGCGGTGAATCGTTACATGATTGCCATGATCTTGTCTTCGCTGAAAATTTTGTCCTTTTGTCAGACATACGAAATCAGATGAAAGACAAATTAAACACACATGATGGGACGTTATTTAGTTTAGTTTAGTTTAGTTTAGTTTAGTCGATGGATCAACATCACGGCACACGGGTGTAACCCATAAGTGCTCCGTTCTACTCCTAACTCAAACCTGAGTTTGGAGAAACTCACCTCAGTGCACGAACTCCGTAGCACCGGCGAGGATCCTGAAATACTTTGGGTAGATCTTTAGCTCGAAATTTTGCCCGGGGAGCGCCGTTAGGCTACTCTTTTTCGATTTTCAACTGCCAAGGGAGTTTTTTCGTGCGCAACAATGCACACGGGCGTCCGATCTCACTATCCAGAGGCCAGGAGAAATTTTATTACTAGAAGTCCACGTGAAAAAAATCCCGGTCCTCACCGGGGCGTTATAATAATTATGACTTAAAATTCCAAGAGTAAAGAAAAGATAACGAGAATAAGTCAAAGAAACGATAACCTGATCTCACTTGGTGCGGTTTACACCTTCCATCAGATGTTATGACTGTGCCGAGTCCTATTGCTGGTGACATGACTAAAACATGTGGAGGACACATCACCAGCCTGGACCTAATCGCAGCCAGCTCGTATATCCTGTGCTGTATCTTGACCTGGATGCATCCTACTATGCTTCTCCTCAGATGTGAAATTCCAGTACCGGCTTTGCACACCGTATTTTTATAGATAAATCTGCACTTGGTGGGTGATGTAGTCACCTTTACTTCCCAATACATTCTTGGTACCCATTTTAAGCTGGGTCGACCTGAGAGCCCAGTTAAGTTTTTTCGGCATCGGATCAAACCCATGAGCACCAGGTCAACAGACTAGTGTCTAGCCACTAAGTCATCGTGGCTTCCTGTGGAGGGAAATTACCAACCTGGACCGTGTGTGCTGTTCTGGATCTTGACCTGGTTACATCCTGATATGATGTTCTCGGATGTGAAATTATAGTATCGGTATTGCACATCCAACAGTTTTCTGAGTCTGGAGAGGACAAGGAGAGCTCTGCAATAGACATGGTACTTTGGTACCGCGTCGGGACTACAGTCTCCACACCATCGTCACACCGATAGAATTAAGCCTGTTTCGGGGTTTATAAAACCTGAGCGCCAATTTCATCTTCTGGAGGAAGACCAGCCAGCTTACAACCTAATCACAGAACATTGAGTTGAGCTGAGTTGAGTTGTCACGAGAGAGTCCTGAGAGCTGAGCTGAGTTGTGTCAAGAACTGACATCACAGCACTCTGGATATTTTCATATGTGCTCCGTTTTCACATTCAACAGCCACCAAAGAGTCCCAATCCTAAAGATCATCATCATCAAGTGCCGTGCCGGTTGGCGTAGGCGTTCATGGCTCTCCACAGATCTCGGTCTTTGGTGTTCTGGATCAACTCTGCTGATGATATTCCTCCATGCCACCGTCTCAATCCGTCCAGCATCGTTTCTCTTGGTCTGCCTCTGCCTCACTTCCCCTCGATCTTTCCAGTTGTCACGATGTTCTCCAATGCCTCTCTTCTCATCACATGACCAAAGAAAGCTGTTTGTCTCTTTCTTATTGTTGTGTATAGTGTTCTAGTTTCATTAGCCTCTTTCATGCAATCATTGTTAGTTACTCTGGCAGTCCAAGGAATTCGCAACATTCGTCTTAAAAACCACATCTCTGTTGCTTCTAAGTTCTTCCTAATTTGTTCATTTACAATCCAAGATTCGCTGCCATCCAGCAAAACAGGTTCTATATAGCATTTTAGCACTCCTAAAGATACTAAACCGGTCTCTGTGGCTAAAGGGCTTGCGAACGAGGTTTGTGAGCCCGTATACCTGGGTTCGAAACCCGGCGGTGCTGGTTTTTTCGAAAAAGTTATAGGGGCCAGTCGTTCAGAAAGCAATGGCAAACTACTGAACGTAACTCTTGCATAGTACAATCAACAGCAGCTGAAATAATGCTGGTGTTGACTGCAACGTCCCGTAAGGGATACGCAACACAATTTTTAAAAAAAAGATACTAACTGGAATTTGATTATGTGTCAGTCTTACCTTCCCTCGGAGTAGTCGGCCTGATCCTCTGGTCACCAGTCAGTTCCGAACCATTTTTGCTTGACTATGATAGTTTATCTGTTCTTCCAAGTTATACACATGATCACAAAGAGCTCTGACCACGTCTGCTTTATCGAGCACCAATACACCACCCAACGGCGCAGACCCAGCCAATCTGTCCGCCTGTTGGTTTCCCAACACACCAGCATGTCCTGAGGAAAAGATCCAACAAATGCGCCCTTTCTTTGACTTTTGAATTGGAGCATGCCACTCTGCTCGAGACGGCTCCTGTGACGAAGGTGTTACGGACCCATTTTCCAATCCCGCATACCGCGTTCGAAAGACAGCTGCGGGCGTTTTGGCACCAGATCGCCTTGCGTTAGTTTTTAATGAAATGGAATGAGTACCGGTCGTTCAGAAAGCAATGGCAAACTAACGAACGTAAATTTGCCAAGAAATCACGAACTTCCAAAAATGCTGGGGTCGACTGCAACATCCTGTAAAAGATATGCAACTAACTTTACCTCTACTCGAAGCATTCCCTTCTTCGCCATTTTAACATGTTCTGTGAGTCCGTTACAATTGCCACATGTGTGTTCATAGAGCTAGGGGTTCCACGATGGCAGCATCAACAAAACATGTAAATTATATACCCTAGAACAGAAAGGGAAAGATAATTGCTTGGCTTTGCCAGTCTCCACCTCAAGAGGATTTCAATAATACTGTACATCCACACATAATGTCACACACAATAACACACACACACATATACATACACACACACACGCACACACACACACACACACACACACACACACACACACCCCTTCACTGCTGACATCTAATTTCTAGAATCAATCAACGGTTTCCTCCTGTCACTGGAATTACCGCCTCGCTTATTTTTTCCTATAAATCGACTGTATTTTTATCATATTTGTAAGAAGTCAATGACGCGCTCCTCGTTTATCTCGCGGCTGGTTGTCTCACTGTCCTGGTTGTACTGGTAAAACTTAAGACAAGCGTTTCTCGGAAAAAGTTGGCTGGTTGGATGGTTGGTTGGCTAGCTGGCTGGCTGACTGGCTGGCTGGTTAGTTGATTGGTTGATAGATTGATTGATTCGATCAATGGTTTGTTGTTTGATTGGTTGATTTGTTGGTTCGTTCGTTGGATGTTTAGTTTGTTAACTGGTTGGCTGATTAGTTGGTTGGTTAGTTGGTTGGTTGATTTGTTAGTTCTCTGGTTGACTGGTTGTTTGATTGGTTTGTTGGTTGGTTAGCTGAGTGGTTGATTAGTTGGCTGGGTGGTTAATTGGCCGGGTGGGTGGGCACTTGATTGGTTGATTGCTTGCTTGCTTTCTTGCTTGTTTGATTGATTGGCTAGTTAATTTCGAATCTTCTGGAAGACTGAGCTGTAACTCCTAACTTCAAGGCATTGACTTTCATATCGTCTGAGTCACGAACAGGACTTCCAACTTTTTCACTCAGCTTAGTCTATGCACTTGTCTTCTGACCCGGCAGTAAGGTACGCTCACACTATCTTGGCGGGAACTGTGTTCCTTTTCACTACCCACTCTCCAAGTCAATACAATAATGGCCGCACTGAACGTTACAGGAGCTTACCATTTGCGGAGACGCATATTAGGATGAAATCAAGTCATGGTTCATTAAACTACACACAAACCAGGCTGGGATTAGACCTTGATTGGGAATGCTTTCTTCGCGAGATTTTAGGCATGTCATTGTCAATAGACTCCACTCTGGATGGCAACTGTCTAGATGGATAAGAACGCTCGTTTTTAAACATACGGTGCGCTAATGCCGATGTAGCGGGTTCAATCCCTAAACCTGTCAGTTGAACTAAGATGTTGACGTTTCGTCCTTGAATTGGGGACGTAAATTATAAGTACCTCAAAAGTCGGAGTGGGTTCGCCTAATGGCGAGGGACACTGGTAATAGGGAAAGTTAATCCACAAGCAAAAATCAGCCCCGTGCACTTGAAGTAGTAACATGTGTATAGACTATGCTTGAGTTCAAAGCGAGCGAGCGAACGAAAATAAAAACAAATTACTCCAAAATGTCCTGGGAGAATTCTCTTGGACAGTGTTGAGTTGAGCTGAGCTGAGTTGTGTTGAGTTGAGTTGAGTTGAGCTGAGTTGTGTTGAGTTGAGTTGAGTTGAGCTGAGCTGAGTTGTGTTTACTTGAGTTGAGTTGAGCTGAGCTGAGCTGAGTTGAGTTGAGTTGAGTTGAGTTGAGCTGAGCTGAGTTGAGTTGAGTTGAGCTGAGTTGAGTTGAGTTGAGTTGAGCTGAGCTGAGCTGAGTTGAGTTGAGTTGAGTTGAGTTGAGTTGAGTTGCGTTGAGTTGAGTTGAGTTGAGTCAAGAACCAACATCACAGCACTTTGACATTCCCACGTGTGTTCCGTCCTCATCTTCAACATCCAGCGAAAAGTCTCAGTCAGTACTAATGGTAACAGTTGAAGCCTGATTTTGGGTCCATCTGACCTTTCCTCGGAGTACTGATTGTCGCCCAGAATCTTTGGTCACTTTCTGCCCCTCCTTTCTCTCCTGACTATGATGATTTGTCTGTATCTATGTTACATACGCTATCCCAAACGGCTCTGACCACATCTGCGCTTCATGCATCAATACGCCACACATCTATGCAGAATAATCTGTCCACCTACTCGTTTCTCACAACATCAGCATGTCCTGGGGAAAAGATCCAGTAGATGCTCCTTATCTTTGATGTTTTTGTGTGTGTTAAATATAAGCATGCAACTCTGCACGAGGCATGCCTGTCTTCACCTTTCTGGGCATGCTCTATGAGTCTATTACAATCACGACACGCGTGTATTGTTTGTCCTCCAGCAAACGGAACGCTGATGTTACCATCTTCGCCTCCATTCTTACACTAAGTGTCGTGGTATCATATGCTAGATATAACAGAGTTACGACACATACAGAACGTTGCGGCGGTTAGCCTTCATCAGCAAACAAACACATTCACAAACACAACATACAGTCAAGGAGAACTCCTGTGACTACATTAGAAGGTGATGACAGGACGAGAGGAACAAATGCATGGAAAAATGGAAGCAATGAAGAGAAAATGAGAATTGACAAAATGTTAATTGAAAAGAATGTTAGTCGAAGAAAATGTTTAATAGAAAAACTGTTTATAGAGAAAAAAAACTGTATACTCACCTCACGTACGGACCTGTGACTGACTACGGAAAACTCGGGTGTATTTGTATAACGGTGCTGGATGTTACGGTACAGTGAGCACATAGAAAGAAGGGGGCGGGGTAGGAGGCGTGTAAAATTGACCACGACCCCATTGTGTTGTTGGTCTGGGTGGACTGGTGTGCATGAACACGCGTACATACATAAACACTTCAATAGACAAAATGCCAGTGTATGTGGACATGCAAGAAGAGAGAGGGAGAGAGAGAGAGAGAGAGAGAGAGAGAGAGAGAGAGAGAGAGAGAGAGAGAGAGAGAGAGAGACAGAGAGAGGAGCGAGAGAGAGACAGACAGAGAGAGACAGAGAGAGGAAAAGTGCCTGCGACCTACCACATGGGGTATATTGTAACCTACGCAATAGTCAGTATGGTTGCTAGTCATACAACGCGCTACAGGAGCCCCTCGCCCAGTGCTAGAGTTGTTGGGGTTGTGTAAGATCCAACCACTGGCAATGCACGTGAAGAAGGTATGCACAGAGAAGCCAGATGTAAGAGGAGAGAGAGAGGGAGAGAGAGAGTGAGAGAGAGAGAGCGCGAAAGGGGGGAGAGAGGGGGAGAGAGAGGGAGAGAGAGGGAAAGAGAGAGGGGGAGAGGGAGGGAGAGAGAGGGAGGGAGAGAGGGAGAGAGATAGAGAGAAAGGGAGAGAGAGAGGGGGAGAGGAAGAGAGAGGGAGAGAGAGGGAGAGATAGAGGGAGGGAGAGAGGGGGGAGAGAGAGGGAGAGAGAGAGGGAGAGAGTGAGGGAGGGTGAGAGCGAGAGAGGGGGAGGGCAAGAGAGAGATCAAGGGAGGGAGAGAGAGCGCGAGAGGGAGAGAGAGAGCGAGAGAGAGAGCGAGAGAGAGGGAGTGAGAGAGGAGGAGAGAGAGCGAGAGAGGGGAGAGCGAGAGAGAGAGGGAGAGAGCGAGAGGGTGAAAGAGAGAGAGGGAGAGAGCGAGTGAGAGAGAAAGAGAGAGAGAGAGAGAGAGAGAGAGAGAGAGAGAGAGAGAGAGAGAGAGGAAACATGCCTGTGATATTCCACATGAGGCGTGTGGGACGCGTCGGTCTGCGTGTACGACGTTTCCCTCGTACTGTACCCTATGAAATAGTCAGTATTGTCAAAGACTGGAACATAAGGGCCGGAGGTCTGCCTCAAGATAGAACACCACCGGGAAGAGTGGTCAACCTCAAATAGAATAGAGGTGATACAGTGCCCGATATAAGGGCAGGGTAGGTGATAGAATGGGGGACTATGAACTAGTTCTCTCATGAGACACGGAGACGTTGACCAGATAGTTAGCACTCTGGTCACGACAGAATCACGCCTACATAATAGCCACGATTGCCACTCAACAAGAGACAGCTAATGTAAGCGTGCCAGGCGTAACGGCACGCAAAAAGCCGAAGGACACTTCAAGGTCCTTCCGCGTGCTGTGTAGCCACGGGAGTAAGAAAGTCAGACTGGGGACTGACTTTGTAGCAAGCACCTCGTTTAGTGTTGATAGGAGTTGTGTGTAGCCAAATAGATAGAGATAGCATTAGAGTTTAGAAAACTAGTGATAGGCAATTCTGTGGCTTTGTGTGTGGTTTGATAGCGACTGTTATATACTTGTAAAGAGCCAACGGCAATAAAATGTACCATTTATTTCCTCTCACACGACTTGCAAGTTTCTTGTGTGGTGTGGGAGAAGTAATCTGATGATGCCTTACACATAGGTTGTTGACAGGCAAAGATTAATGTGGTGTCAGAAGTGTGGCTTGGACGAAAGAGCCAAGCTAATACACTCATCCACGACTCTAGACTAAGGTTACAAATAGTGAAGTAGTGAATTTAATTTGTGTCAGTGACGGTTGACGTGTGCAGAACTAGGACAAGTTGCTAACGAAACTGTGCCTATCGTGACGAAATAATGCGTATTTGTGTTTAGTAAAATATTATATACTTAAATATGTGTTTCTTCAAAGTTGTAAGTATTGATATTATTATTTTCTTTATTATTCATGTAATTATTCATGTAATTATTTGTGTATTTATGAATAAACTATCAAAAATGATTCATGGCGGAGCGATACACAGCCAGCAACATTATCGATTTATGCAAGCTAAAAATAGCGCTGCGCCTCTGACGTGTTACGATTGACAAGCGGTTGTTCCACGCCATTGGCATTCAACATCTGAATGTTTACAAATCGTTAAGCTGCTGCCCGCCTGAATCGGTGCTTTATATTACCTATTATTTGTTTATTTGAGTTAGTAATTGAATATATTTGTTTATTTAAACAATATTAATATATTTTTATTTATTTCAAAGCAGATATTGAATTTTTTTTTTCGTACTTTTTCTTGTGTTTACCGTCACGATGGCACTACTTTCGGCCATGTAAATTAGACTCGGTCTGCACAACACTTGCATAGATTAAACTAGGTTAGTGACGAAAGGCATAAAAAGTTAGAACGAAGACAGGACATTGACAATTTAATATTAAGTAAACTATATTCTATTTTGTTCGTGGGCATGTCTTTGTCATTGTACCAAATTGTCGAATAAGATGTCGTTTGCTATTTGTTAATTGTTGCTGCTCTGTAAACCAGGGTGAACAACAGCTGATTAGAAGATTGGTGTGTATGCCGAAGTGCCAAACAGGTGACCTATTTAGATAACTCGTGTCTATACCGAAGTGCCAAACAAGGTGACCTGTTGAGTATACTCAATATTTTTTGGCATGCAATGTGATTAATAGTGCATCTCTTTTTCAGCTTGTGATGCATTAGCATACTTTTGTGCTCTGTTTTTTTTCAGGTCTAAATTTTTCAGGTTATAAACAAAGAGTACAATTTGCAGTCCTCAGATATTAAGAACCATAACATATCAAATAAAAATAAGTGATTAAAAAGTTCAGAGTAGGTCAACGCTAGCTAATTACCTAACATCATGGCTACTCTAGCTGATTTCGTAAAAGCAGGCAAAGAAATGCAATACACAGGTAAAGAGCTAGAACAATATGCTGATCAGAAATTTAAAGAAGCAAAAGATGCTGAGACAGCTGAACGTATACGAAAAGAGAATGCAGAAAGAGACGAACGCGCTCGAGAAAGAGAACATCAAAAAGAGATGACACAACTAGATAAGGAAATTAAGCTAAAGCAGTTAGAACAAGATAAAGAATTAAAACAAAAGCAACTAGATCAGGAGAAGGAACTAAAACAAAAGACATTAGATCAAGAGAGAGAACTAAAGCAAAAAGAGATAGATGAAATGGCTAGAGTTAAGGAAAAACAGATACAAGTTGAATCAGAGACACAATTAAAGATGAAAGGTATGGATGTAGACTCACACGCAGAGAATCTCTGCCACTAAACTAAAAAGTCAACAAGAAGAAAATAAGTTCAACAAATACAAAAATATTATCAAACCATATTGTAAAGAAGATTCCATATCAGCCTGGACAGAAAATGTCGAGTATCAGTTTAAATATCACCAAGTTCCAATAGAAATGTGGGCTATGATTTATATGAAGAACCTGAGTGGTGAGCCCCTTAAAGTGATAGAATCAATACCAACTGATCTTAGATCTAACTATCAGTACATCCATGATAGAATAATGCAACATTTTTTACTTGATGCCCCTGGGTATCAGGTTCAGTTCTCAAACTTAAAACCTAACCTAGTGAGACTTTCATTGATTACGTCTCAAATGTTCAGAGTGTACTAAATAGGTGGCTTAAGCAGCTAACATAGGAAAAGACTTTGACAGACTTAAAAATTTAATAGCCATGGATAAAGTCATATCCACTATACCATCTCCTTTTGCTAAATTTTTGCAACAGTCAGACATTGAGAACATAGAGCAGTTCGAAAAGAAAGGGTCGGCATATTTTTCTTCAAACAGAGATATTTTTAAGACCTCAAATGACTCTGAAGTAGTTTCTTATGTGAAAGACCAACCTAAAAACTATCAGAGTAAGAGAAAACCCTTTCAGAAAGTCGACAAGAAAGATAGGAACGTGTCAAAATGTATTTACTGTCAACTTTTGCATGACACTTATTCTATGTGTGACAAATCGCCAAATTATCCGGCGCATCTTGAAAATGTTATTAAGAAGCAACAAAACAAAAGATCTGCATACAGGCGTGCAATCAAATGCTTCTTTTGTTCCAGCTACGGCCATTATTCAAATAAGTGCCTGGGCCGCCAACGTATGAAAGCCAACAATGCTATTTTGATTGATACATCTTCTGATAGTGGTAGTGAGACTGATGGTGTGAGAAATTGAAGATGTGT
>JACEFZ010004839.1:0-20228 GCA_014155875.1 Cepaea nemoralis | reverse complement strand
TTAAATTTTTGAAGTTTTTTGGGAAAATTTTTTTTTTTAGTTTTTGGCCAAGGGGGAAAAAAAACCCCTTTTGGGTTTTTAAAAAAATTTAAATTTTAAAAAAAAAACCGGTTTAAAGGAAACTCGCTAATGACTGGTGCAGCACAACCAAGAATTCTATTACTGATACCATCTAGGCCGTGTGAGTTTGTTGATTTGCGGTTCAAGAGATATTTATAAACGTCTGCAACAGACATTAAAGGAATCTCAGCGGGAATATTTCTGGTGCACTTCTCCTCACAGGCAATGTTTAACATGGGCATTATAAATACCCAAGGTGAGTGTAAGTTGTCATACATATGGGAATATTCTTTGGCTAGTTGTTGCTCGAGATAATTTATCATTATTATTGTCTTGTTGTTGTTTTGTTTTGTTTTTCTTCTTTCTTTTTTTTTTTAAATGGGGGCATGTAGTCTGTCCTGGGGTAGTGTTCAAACAGGTTGCGACTGTATGTATGATGATTTGTCGTGTCTTTGATTTCTTGTGGAAGATTGTTCCACATCTGCGTGGCAGAGTATGCTAAGCTTGTTTTATATAAGTCTTTCCCAGGTTTAGGGACATGAAGTATATTTAGTCGTTCGCTATGTCTTGCGTTTTATTTAAACAATGGCCAAAGGTAGCTTGGGGCATTTTGAAATAGGATTTTGTGAATTAGTTTAGCCTTATTAAAAAGTTGGCGTTTGTGGAGTGGCAGTATCTGAAGACGTTCATGTAGGTTAGAATTGTCTATAAGCTTATCACTATTGATTAAACGCACTGCCCTTTTCTAGAGCGAATAAAGGCGTTTTGTTATTGATTTGGAGCATCCATCCCAGATTGTGGAGCAATAATCAATATGTGTTTGTATTTGGGAAGTATAGAATATCTTTCTTGTGTTTTCGTAGCGGAAATGTTTACTTTTGGCAAGTTGGTATACTTTTTTGGCTATTTGTTTAAATAGAACATGAACATGGGAATTAAAGGATAGATTTTGATATATGATAAGACCCAGTGCCTTGTGCTCGGTTACACTTTCTATAGGCGTGCTACCAATGTGCAGCTGAAGAGTTCTCTGCGAGTTTAGAGTGTGAAGTCTTTGCCTGGTTCCTATTAACATAGATTTTGTTTTAGAAATGTTAATTTACATGCGGTCTGCATGACTCCAGTTAACTACACTATTTATTTCCTGTTGCAAGGATAATTCTAGCACATTACGATCAATAGCGTTTGTATGGGTCAAGCCGAAGACATTCTTCAACAGGTGTGTTCACTTGAGGACTTAGAACCTGGCGAGGAGTGGGTAAAATTGCCAACAGATTTCTGCACATCCTTTTTCAGTTTGCATCTAACTAGATAGAAAATTCAGACAAGGATACCCGGCTGCTGTGGAGGCTGAAGTACAGCGTTGATTTTCGAGAATTCGCTAGACGGTGAAGCTGTCATCTACACAGATGGGTCGGTCGTCCGACATGTGAGAAGCTCATGGGCCTTTACGGCTCGGGCCGGAGGGAGAATTGTGAAGGAGGACTCTGGTGCTTTACTGAAACCACAAGTAGCCTGACTATGGAAGTCATGGCAATAAGTAAAGCAATAACATGGCTCGAGACACAGACATTCACTAGGGCATGTTTCCTTAGCGACTCAATGAACATGATCAAGAGGATAGAGGAGGGGTCGATCCGAAGAGAATGGTTTCTGCTTCTGGAGCGATCTCGGCTGGCAAAGATTAGTTTCATCTTCGTGCCAGGGCATGCGGGAGTACAAGGAAATGAGCGGGCTGACAAGCTCGCAGATGAGGCTACGGTGGAGGGCTGACGTGCCATGGACCAGGCTGACATTCTGAATGCTCTACGAGAAGTAAGACTTTTGCGTGAACGAAGTGATGACTGTGAATCTACAACCATGGCCAGACTGCGAGAACAGCAAATTAAAAGAGGGGTGGCCAAACAAGAACACTACGCAGGAAGCCAAAGAAGATTGATAAACCAACACAGAACTGGTGTCGTTAGCAGCTACACGCTGCGGGATTTGCTGAGGAGGGGATCCGAGCACTTATGGACTGAATGGTTCGATGTGCAATGAGGATGAGCTGTCGACTAACTAACTTTCGTTGTTTCTAGTTTTGTAATTGGAATAGTATGGTCTATCATTTCGAATGCTTTTATAAAGTCTATAAACACCGTTCCACATAAAGTATTGTTGTGAATATTTTGATGCCAGTTTTCTATCATGTTTGTTACTGCCGTATGACAAGAATATTTTGGCCGAAATCCTGACTGGCTGTCAACTATTAGTTTGTGGCGAACTAAGTGCTCTAGTGTTGTTTTGTGGATGTGCTTTTCTAGCGGTTTGGATAGTGAGGATAATATGGAAATTGGCCTATAATTACTCATGAGACGATCGTCTAATGAACAGCTTTTACATGAGGATACACTTTAGCGATTTTAAAGGCTGATGGGAAGTGACCTTTGGTGAGACAATGATTATATATAAAAGTTATTGACTTGCAGTTCGTCGGTGCAGCATAGCGAAAGATCCGATTACTGATTCCACTTAGTCCTGATGAGTTACTGTTTTTTTAGGTTACTGAGATGAGTAAATACATCAGTGAACGTCATTAGCGGTATGTTAGAGGGAATGTCACCATAACATTTGTTCTCACAGAATGATGATAATAAAGATATGTAATGGAGCACATCTGGTATTGCAGCCTTCATTTGGTTTATGTCGGACTGAAAGAATCTACTGAATTTATCACATGTAACCTTATTTGATGGTAACGATTGTGATGATTTGTGTTTGTTTGTCAATGTATTAATTGCTTTCCATATATCTTCAGTGTTGGTTTTATCTATTATTCAGTTCTTAAAATAGTTTTTCTTTTCCTTTCGAATAACATATTGAACTTTGTTTCTCAGACTACGGTACATAGTTAGATCTCTATTTTTATGTGCCCTGTCCCGGTCTCTCATAAATTCAACTACCTCCTGTGTGATCCACGGGGGCTTTGTGTGATGTTTAACACGAACTTCCTTAAATGGAACATGCTTATAAAATACACTTAGAAAGGTGTTCAGCCAGTGGTCGAGGGCATGGTTTGGGTCAGGAAGCTGGTAAACATAGTCCAGAGATGAGTTGAGCAAGTCTTGTAAAAAGACATCTTGATTGAAGTTTTTTTATAATTTCTATATTTATACTTATATGTTTGTGTTTCGGAGTTGTGGTACCTCTTTTCGACCATGTGCAACATAGTGGGTAATGATCGCTCATTACATTAATAGGTACAGTACATTCTGTGATGTTGTCAGCACACGTAGTATAAATATGATCTATAAGTGTCGCAGATTATTTAGTTATTCTAGTGGCTTGTTTGACTAACTGTTGGAAGTTATCAATCAATCAATCATGTGCCATGCCGGAAAGCGTGGGCGGTCATGACTCGCCATTTCACTCGATCACCATAGTCGTGGATCAGCTCAGTGTTCCTGTCTCGTCCATGACATGTGGCCAAGCCATCCAGGTATTTTCCTCTCGGTCTTCCTCTTTGCCTATTCCCTTCGATCTTGCTCTAAGTTCTCCAATCCATAAACTACAATACCCGTCTCTTGTTTCTGATAGGGATCTCTTCTAATGTTTTTAAAACCTCTAATAGCGATGTCATCATCTGAGATGTTATCATTTAATCGACTTTCGCTAACGCCGAACATGTTAACATTTTGATTAAGCAAAAGTGATAATTCAGACAGCTTCCCTAATAGATGGCAGATGTTTAAATGCCCGATTCTGAGCCCATTATTACTGAGCCAGTTTTTGTATTTATTAGATATTTTAACAATGCGTAATTATAAATTTTTTTTAAACACAAAATTAATACACCTTACGTCCCTTATAACAATACATAATCTAAAGTACGAGAAACAGTAATATCTCCGTCAATATACACAAAAAGTATACAGATCAGTAAGGATTAGTAGTGAAAACCCCCTCACTCACAGTATAAACACAATAAAAAATATTATAAAAGATATACAACTATGTATCAATTTCCGTGACGTCAATACGAGTCAATTTTTATAGTCAGTAAATCTAATACGTTACTATAAAAAGCAATAACCAAGTATGCACATAAACGTTCTAGGAGAGGTTCTTTCTTGTACCGAGATCCAGTGTTGCTTTGTGCCGAATTGCTAGTAAATACCAGGCTGTGTTGGTCCTTGGTACAGAGACATAAGTGCCTGACGAAGTGAAGCTGGGCTAAAACGTGTGAGGTATAACAACTCTGGGTTACAATGGAATGGAGACTGTTGATTTCTCGCGGGTGTGTAACGAGTACTAACTACAGGCTCTGAATCGTGACTAACAGGAGGCTGTGGTGACACGTTGTTGTTACTGCTAGATTGTTCCTTGCTGTGAAGAAGAGGGAACGTATCTTTATAATTATTACCCTCCTGTGTCAAATCCGACGTATTGTACGGATTTGGTGTTCCGTCTGGCTTGGGTTTCGGGTGCAATGGTTATGATTAGTCTGTGCACTTCTGGCCTATTGGTACTTGATGTGACGGGAGTATGTCGTCTGGATTGGGTATCGGGTGCAATGGTTATGATTAGTCTGTGCACTTCTGGCCTATTGGTACTTGATGTGACGGGAGTATGTCGTCTGGCTTGACTTTCAGGCTAAATGTGTCCTACGCCTATTAACATTTTCTTGGCCTCTATTTGACCATAAACTACAATACCCGTCTCTCTGTTCAATGTGCAGGCTTCCGCGCCATATAAAAGTGCTGAATGTGCATAACGTCTGAAAATTCTCTATTGTAATGCGTTGTTGCCAGTCTCCCTGGCCTAGTGTTTACGTCTTTCTCCGTAATTCCGTATATTCTAGTGAGTAACGTAACCTGTGCGAGAATCGGTAGCGGTTCTGGCCGCGTTGGTAACTTATGGGTATGTGAGCTGGTCGCTCAGAAAGCAGTGGCAAACTACTGCGCGTAATCTTGCCAAGAAATCAACAATCAGCTGAAAGATGCTGATGTTGACAGCGATGTCCTAGCAGAAATGTGTTACTTCGTGTATCTCCCTGTTTACTGTGTATTTCATTGATGATCTCTCCTTTCCACTACTAATTTAACTAATTATCATAGTTTTCCTTTCTTGTTTGGATGTTATTATCTAAGTCACATTCTGTCCTATGTCTGTTTATTTGCACCACTAGGTTTTATAGCTCTTGCTCACTATCTGCTAGTAACACGGTATAGTCAGCATACCTAAGAGTGTTTATGATTCTTCCATTGATGTTAGCCGGCTCCGTGGTCGAAAGACGCAGTTTGTAATCATGCATACCGCGCTCAGAAACACAGCTGTCGGTGATATGGCAGCAGACCAAACTTACCTTGGTATTTTGTGAAATGGTATGGGTGCCGGACGTTCAGAAAGCAATGGCAAACCACAGAACGTAAACTGGTCAAGGAATAATAAACATCCAAAAATGCTGGGGTTGACTGCCACGTCCTGTAAAGTATGTAGAAATAATTTTTTTTTAAAAATATTGATGTTACGTTCAGGCTGTTTGACTTGTTTAAAAATTATTTCTGTGTATAAGTTGAAAAGGCTTGGGGACAACACGCATCCCTGCCTTACTCCTCTTTTTATCTGTTTGGGTGCGGAATAATTATTTCCGTATCCAATCGACGCCACTTGTTCCCAGTCATCATCATCATGTACCATGCCGATAAGCGTGGCCGGTCATGTGTCGCCGTCTCACTCGATCACCAGAGTCGTGGATCAGCTCAGTGTTCATGTCTCGTCCATGCCATGTGGCCAAGCCATCCAGGTATTTACTTCTCGGTCTTCCCCTTGGTCTCTTCCCTTTGAACTTGCCAGTTGTCACCAAGTTCTCCAATTCATTTCTTCTCATAACATGTCCAAAACATTTTGACTGTCTACGTCTAATTTCTCTAATCAATTTACAATCTTCGTTTGTTTCCTATAGTATTTGTTCATTGATTTTTCTGTCTGTCCATGGTATTCGTTGCACTCTCCTCAGAAACCATATTTCCACAGCCATCAGATGTTTTTCAGCGTGACTGCTTGCTTATTGTCCAAGTTTCACATCCATACAAAAGCACAGGCTCTATGTAGCATCTCAACACTCTTTTTCTCGTTTCAATTAACATCTTTTTATCTGTCAATATGGTTTTCATCTGGCTAAAGGCTACTTTTGCCATGGCGATTCTTGTTCTAATCTCCTCAAGGCATCTCCCATCAGATGTTATTACTGTTCAGAGATAATTGTACCTATTCACTTATGTCAGAGCCTAACATGGTATAGCTATGCAGCAACATCGTTACGACACCCGGCGGACAAGAATTGTCGGCTGGCAAGATTGTTACCTGACACGCGACCAGCGGTCAGGCTGACGACAGACGCACGCAGGCCACGTGACGCCATTAGAGGCAGTGGGCAGTTTGCGTGCTAGCCTCAGACCGAACTGGGACCTGAGACTGGAAGGACATGTGTGATGAGAGCAAGGCGTTTGTGTGGCTCTCTGTGGTTGAAAGCCGAACGACTGATATCTTGAGCGTCAGACCTATGAGCTGTATTGTGGTTGTGAGCGTCGTGAGTTATATATTGTAGATTGTTGTAATTATCGTTCTGTATTTAATGTGGCAATAAATCCATAGAACTTGTGTCGCTGTGTCTTACGTCGAATCACGTTATACTTGTACTGTCTCACACGTGTTAGCTAACGAGCCAATTATAAGATCCTGACATGTGTGGACGTGGGGGATCGTGATCCATTGTGATCCATTACTACATTGTTTAAATATGTGTAACACTATTAGTAAATGTACAGTACATATTGTGAGCGTGTAAAACATTTGTGATTTGTGAAACTTGTCACCGTTTGACCTTGTCGACATTGTGATTTTGTCGCCATTTTGACCTTGTCGCCATCTTGTAAACTTGATGTCTATGTCCTTACTGAATGTCATCTTGATGTAAGTGATGTGTCATCAATGTTATTGAGTGTTCAAATACAGATAGATTGTCTTTGTGCATTGAGTTTGTGGAACGCAAAGAGGTTTGGAAAGAGTGTAACTTCTGTTGAGAAAAACACTGTTGACGACAAATTTACGACATACAATTATACTCGACGCCATCCAAACCAAATCAACATTTAGTGACTTGCAGGCACACACCAACAAATAGACACTAACTTATTTTTCTCCAAAAACAAAGCAGGTTTTTCCGTACCATCCATAACCTTGCCGTAGAGGTCATTTGTGGTTCCAAAGTAACGACCCTACAGTTTTCCTAGCCCGATTGTCCAACCATTCGTCACCGTATCCAAGGGCACTTGAGTATATTTTTCTTTACTTTAACTTTACGTATGCATTAGTGGGCACGCATCGTATAGTAAAATCAATTGTAAATTGTTTACTACTAACCATTTATAACATATTTTGTGTGGTTGATTTTCATTGACGTATTTTCTCCATCATGTCGTCATTATTTGATTTCATCGATATGGGTATTAAATTACGTCTAACAGGTGATGAATTAACACAATGGAGCGAGAACAAATACGCTGAATACCTGCTGGTACAGGAGAAAAATAATGAACGCGAAGAAAGAGCAGCAGAAAGAGCTGCTAAACAAGCAGAGGCAGAAACAGCCTTGAAACAGGCAGAGATTGAAAAAGCTGCCAAACAAATAGAGGCAGAAACAGCTCTAAAACAAGCAGAGATGGAAACAGCTCTAAAACAAGCCGAAGTAGAAATGGCTGCAAAGACAAAGCAAGCTGAGATAGACAGTGAACTTAAGAAAGCAGAAATAGCAGCTCAGAGTAAGAGAGAAGAACTAGAATTACAGTTGAAAATGAAACAACTTGACACTGAGACTGCAATAAATAAAGAGTCAAAGAAATCTGAAAGACTGGAAAAAGAAAACCAGTATAAGAAGTATCAAGGTATCGTACGTAACTATACCTCGGGTGACTGCATAGCAGCCTTTACCCAAAATTTTGAGACTTTAATGGAACATTACCAAGTTCCACTTTCTGAATGGAATATTCTATATATGAGGAGTCTATCTGGGGAACCTCTTAAAGTCATTGAAACCATCCCCAAAGACCTCAGAAAAGAGTACCATTATATTAAATCTAAGATAATGGCACATTTCATGTTAGACGAGGCAGGTTACAGAGAACAATTCAGTAAATTGAGTCCAAAATCAACTCAAACGTTCTCTGACTACCTCTGTTTAGTCCGAGATGTTTTCAGCAAATGGACTTCAGCAGCCAAAATTAACAAAAGTTATGATAGATTAGAAGATCTCATCATTCGAGATAAAGTCATTTCTTCTATCCCATCATCTTTTTCTAAGTTCTTACAGGAGAATGAATGCACAAGTATGGAAGAAATGGAAAGACGTGGGTCGGCCTATTATACGGCCAATAAACAGTGCTTTGCCACTGAAGCTACTGACAGTAACTGGGTAGCAGCAGCCAACTATGAGAAAAACTATAGTAGGCAAAAACCAAACAGGCCTACCTCTGAGAAATTTAGACACTGCATTCACTGCAAATTTTCTCACCATTTGAACGAGATGTGCGATAAAAACCCAGGGTACCAAACATACTTGCAAAATATGGTAAACAGACAAGACAGAGAACGTAAATCGTTCAAAAGTTTACGTAAATGTTTTCTCTGCAAGGCTTACGGGCACCATCGCATGGATTGTAGAGGCAGGCATATGACCAACAAAGCCAATGCCGCCTTGTTCGATAGCTCAGCGTCAGAAGACGAAAATCCAGAAAAACATCCGGTAAATGCAGCACAGGCTTGTGATGTATTTAGTGCTAACAAATGCACTGTCTGTAATACCTTTTATGAAAATGGTATCCTAACATGCGGGCACGCCATCCCTATTGCCAATGAGGAAGCTAACTTGGTAATAGACTCAAAAGGCAGATTAGACATCTATCACGGGTATGTTAATGGCAAGTTTGCTACAGTACTTCGCGACACCGGAAGTACACTTATTGGCCTGAAAACAACATTCATAACGCCCTACAGACTATACAGGCAGACACATCACATGTAGAACATTTTCAGGCAATATTGAAAAATATCCATTAGCATGGGCATACATTGAAACACCATTCCTCACCGGGAAAGTAAAGGTCGCGGCACTTACAAACCCAGTGTGCGATATAATCATAGGAAATTTACCTGAGGTGAATGACAAACCTCATAACCATGACATAACATCACTATGTATTGATGATAACACATCACCACCAAATGTCATCACTGAAAATGTCATATCACCTATTGAATGTATGTTAGCTAATGCAGCACTAAGTTCTCATCACATCATTGACGATATCATTCCATCATCATCTGATGTCATTGAGTGTGTGAACGCAGTAACAAGAGCTACTGCTAGAGTGCAAGATGAAAGTAACCAAACTGAGGCTATACAAATGCTTAGCCCAGAATTACCACCTAGTGACTCTATGAAGGAAACATTCATAACAGCTCAAAAAGCTGATCCTTCACTGTCAAAGTACTTTGACCTGATCAGCAAAAAGGCAAGAGTAACCAAAAATGCGAAATGGCATTTTGCTTTACACAATGATATACTCACCAGGTATTACACCAGAGGTGACATTACAACAAAGCAAACTGTGTTGCCAACTACTTATCGCAAGCAAGCTTTACATCTTGCTCACGATATACCTTTTGCAGGTCATATGGCATATGTTAAAACCAGGTCAAGACTATTGACGCAGTTTCATTGGCCAAAATTTTGCAATGACATAAAAACATATTGCAGAAGTTGTGATACATGCCAGAAACTAGTAAAAAAAGGTAAACACCCACAGGCAAAGTTACAAGTCACTGACTTAGCCAGTCGACCTTTTGAAAAATTATCAGTTGACATTGTGGGCCCTCTTAGTCATACAACAACTAGAGGGAATAAATATATTCTAACTTTTATTGATCAATGTAGCCGCTGGCCAGAAGCTATTCCGCTAAAGAACATTACTGCCAACGACATCATTGAAGTGTTCTTCCATATTTTCTCCCGAATTGGGTTTCCAGATACTATCCAGTCTGATAGAGGCACTCAGTTTATTGCCGCATCCACCCAAGCTTTCACTAAAATGTTAGGAGTGAAGCAAGTCTTCAATAGCCCCTATCATCCTCACTCGAGCGGGATTATAGAAAAGCTTAATGGGGATCTTAAGCACATGCTTGCAAAAGTAACTCAAGAACACCCTAATAACTGGGACGTATACCTACCAGCTGTCCTTTTTGCTTATCGCGAGGTACCACATTCTAGTACCGGTTTCTCTCCTTTTGAACTAATCTATGGTGCCAAACCACGAGGCCCATTAACAATTTATCACCAAATGTTAACTGACTCTACTCCAGTACTTAAACCCATATCATCATTTGTGTATGTAACATCATTGCGTGAAAGGATTATTAAATCATGTGAAATTGCTAAAAATGCACTAAAACTATCTGGTGCTACTTACAGACAGTACGCAGACAAAGGTAACAGGACTATAACATTGACACCTGGACAGGACGTTCTACTACTACTACCTAGTGACAGACAGCTACTGACTGAGTCTTGGCAGGGACCTTTTAAAGTGACAAGACAAATCTCACCTGTAGACTACGAGATCCTAATAAAAGACAAACACAAAATATTTCACATAAATATGCTAAGACCATACCACAACAGAGACAACGAACAAGACGATACAACAGCTTGCACCGTGATAATAGATCACGAAGATGACGATTCTAGCGACGAGATTCCAACACCTACATTAGACACGACAAACTGCTTGAATGAAATCAAGATCAATCCAAACTTAAGTCAAGCAGAGACAAACAGTTGCCAACAGTTGATACAACAATACAACACCATTTTTTCCGACAACCCAGGACAAACAGAATTAGTACAGCATCACATCACACTCACATCAAACACACCCATAAGATGCAGACCATACACCATACCATTACATTACAAGGAACAATTACATCAAGAAATCATCAACTTAGAAAAAAACAACATCATCAGACGATCCCTATCAGACTTCTCTTCACCCATGGTCATTGTACGCAAAAAGGACAACACAATACGACTTTGCATCGACTACAGAAAACTGAACAAAATAACTGTTTTAGATCTTGAACCAATGGCAAACACTGACGATCTTCTGACAGAACTGACTGACGCTAAGTTCTTTACGACGCTTGACATGTCTAAAGGTTACTGGCAGATAGCTGTACATGAAGACAGCAGACATTTAACAGCTTTCGCCACGCCTTGGGGACTGTACGAATGGTGCAAACTTCCATTTGGGCTAGTCAATGCCCCAGCCACATTCGTACGCATGACACGACTCCTCCTAGCTGACATTCCTAATATCGTTTGCTATATTGACGACATCTGTGTCCATACAGAGACAATGACGGAACATATAAAGACACTAGAACAGACACTAAAACGTATCAGACAGCACGGACTGACAGTGAAGCCTTCGAAAGTAAGCATGGCTTACCAAGAGATATCATTCTTGGGGTACAGAATATCCAATGGCTTTGTCATGACAGACAACAAAATTGTCTCCAAAATTCTAAAACTGTCACTTCCAACGAATAAGAAACAAGTCCGCAGTTTGTTGGGACTGGTCAACTATTACAGAAATTTTATTCCTGATTTTTCAGAACTGACCGAGGTTTTGTCTAACTTACTAACCAAGGATAAGCCTGAAAAAGTTGTACACGATGAATGCCTACGAAATGCATTTCATAAAGTTTTGGCATACTTTTCTGATAAGAATTCGAATAACCTCATCCTTAAATTGCCCAACATCCATTTACCTTTCAGATTGAGAACAGATGCTAGCTCCGTTGCGATTGGGGCAGTCCTGTTGCAGGAATACAACAACATCCTGCATCCCATTTGTTTCATATCAAGAAAACTAAGGCCTCGAGAGCGTGCATGGTCCATTCCGCAATTAGAAGCACTGGCCTTAGTAGAAAGTGTGACGAAGCTATCCAGATATCTTCTAGGACGTCACTTTATCATCGAAACTGACAACAGTCCATTACGGTATATAAATGCCGGAGTACCATCCAACAATATGATTGCTCGCTGGTCCTTGAAGCTTCAAAATTACAGTTTCGAAGTTCGACATATTTCCGGCAGAATCAATACAATTGCCGATCTTTTGTCCCGTTGTCCAACCGACCCAGTAAGCAATGTCTGAGTGCACTGTGTACTATTACACTCAGACCATCACAGCCACCAATGAGTGAATTTTGTTGCTATTCACCTACTGTGTAAGGTCTATAATTGAAATTGTGATACGGTTAAAAACCGACATGTATAATATACTTATTTTAATTAAGCCATGTAATGAGTGTAGTATAATTGTGTAGTGTGTGTTAGAAAGAGAACATTATTAATTGTAAATATACACCAAGAACAGTGTCACAGACGCTTAACCACTTACCAGAAGCGAACGTTACCATTTAACAGTGACAGCTGTGTGTGATTTTCTTCACCGTGATATTTTAACGACGTGTGCAAATGTGGACTGAACAGTGACTTCTACACCACCTTTGCAGCGAACTTAATCCAAAATGTTCGACATTTGAACATCAGAAATAAGAACAGTCGATCATTATCCAGAAGTTGTGAACACATCGGAAATAAGAACATTCCATCATAATCCGAAAGTTGTGATACTAGAACATCAGACACGAACTGTGAGAACATTTTACTATCCGTTGCAAAATAAAACCAGAGCAGTTGTGTTCAAACAGTGTAACAGCAACTAAATTTTGCGTTTCGTGTGTATTTCCGGTGTAATTTAAAAAGTATACCAAAATTAGCAGACGATATACAAATATTCAAAAACTTATGACGATTGTAAAATCCTTTTGAATCTATAAAATATAATACACCAATTTGGTACTTATTTATTTTGATTAGTGTAATCTTAGAATCATATCTTGATTAATGTATTCATATTACCGACTTTTTCTCGTTAATCTGAAGAAACGTCAAGCAATGACGCTAAGAAATTAAATAATTATTGTAAGTTATTGAATTTCTTGAATGTCAAAATTACTTCCCTTGCATTTGTGAATTACACCATAGGGCCATAATTTGAAACATATTCATTAATGTATATTGTATAAATAGACATTTTGTTGTTAAAACAGCTAACACAGCAGGTAGGCGTCCACCAAGCATGTCATAGAGCTGCCAACATTGCAAACCAACATAAAAGCTCCTGGCCAAATGAGGTCAGAGTTTGAGTGTTTAATACGACTCAAATAAAGCCGTATTTCAGTCTGGCTAGATGGCTGTTGCAAAACAACCATATTATTACGTTTTTTTTTTCAAATTGCTGCGAGGTAGATGCGAGAAGCTGGTACTACTGATCTGACTGGGTATTATTGCAATGGAGGTAACCAGCCATCATGGGGGATGAAACCTGATTTGTGTTAAAAGTTGTACTTCATTTGTCATTTCAATGCAACTTACATTTTTTGTATATATTTCTATGCCATATATGTATTTTCATGCATAACACAGGGAAAGGGTAGTCTCTGACATGAAGTTAACACTACCCCAGTATATACATACATCATGAATGAAAGACGGCATCTTTCATTGAGGTACCCGGGGAGAATGTCAGAGCCTAACATGGTATAGCTATGCAGCAACATCGTTACGACACCCGGCGGACAAGAATTGTCGGCTGGCAAGATTGTTACCTGACACGCGACCAGCGGTCAGGCTGACGACAGACGCACGCAGGCCACGTGACGCCATTAGAGGCAGTGGGCAGTTTGCGTGCTAGCCTCAGACCGAACTGGGACCTGAGACTGGAAGGACATGTGTGATGAGAGCAAGGCGTTTGTGTGGATCTCTGTGGTTGAAAGCCGAACGACTGATATCTTGAGCGTCAGACCTATGAGCTGTATTGTGGTTGTGAGCGTCGTGAGTTATATATTGTAGATTGTTGTAATTATCGTTCTGTATTTAATGTGGCAATAAATCCATAGAACTTGTGTCGCTGTGTCTTACGTCGAATCACGTTATACTTGTACTGTCTCACACGTGTTAGTTAACGAGCCAATTATAAGATCCTGACAACTTGTTGAAGAATATTCCCATTTACTTGTATATTACGAGGCACGTTTTTAAAGTAAGTCCCGTTTTGACCACACAGACAAACACAGATGGAAAACGGAAATGTGCGTATGCAGTATGTTTATGTGGTTCATTAGCTAGATATGTGCTATTTTTTCACTGTCGAAATCTTGTTTGATGCTGTGTGTGAGTGATTTATAATGAGTGCACACAGTAAATACTCCCGCCATCTGCGAGGTTCGTGCTGTGATGCGTTTTTTGCTAGCAAAAAACAACAGTGCTGCAGAAATTCACAGGCAGCTCATTGAGGTTTATGGACCAGATGTTATGGTTAGGAAATGGTGTCGAATGTTTAAAGAAGGGTGAAAAACTATCCATGATGAAGATCGTAGCGCTCGGCCGAGTGTGGTGACACATGAACTGCAGACATGTGTTAATTAATGGCACTGGCGGCAGACTTCTACGACATTGGAATTAAGAACCTGATGCCACGATACCAAAAATGTATTGAAGTCAATGGTGACTATGTTGAGAAATAATGTAAATGTGAGGTTCACTTATGGATGCAACAAATCAGTTATATATATATATATAATGGGTTTTTTTAAAAATTTTATACCGGAACATACTTAAAAAACGCGCTTCATACATTGTGGTCTTTCGTTCTTCCCAGTGACGACCATAATCTGTGTCTTTTTGCAATTTAATTATAACCCTAGTTGTTCACTGTGTGCAACAACCGCATCTACTAATTGTTGCAGATTCTGCTCATTTTTTTTTTTTTGCTGTCAATACTGTATCATCTGCATATATAATGTTGTTGATGTTATGTCCTCCGATGATGATTCCATTTATATTTTCTACATTTCTGGAAATATTTTCACTGTATAGGGAAAAAGGATATGGTGTACTTATCCTCTTAAAATTTAGTTGCATATCCATTAGAGGACGCCGCAGTTAATCCAATTTTTTTTGGGGGGGGGGGGGGGCTGTTTGTGATTTCTTGGCAAATTTACATTCAGTAGTTTGCCATTGCAATAACGGAACCTGAAGAATGGTAAATCACCTGTGATGACATACCAGCTGAACTAATTAAAGAGGGAGGAGAAGAAAGCATACAAATCTATCACGCATTATGTAAAAAGATATGGAAATATGGTATATGGCAGAAAGATTGGAAGAGAACTATCTTCATTCCAATACCAAACAAGGGCAACCTGAAACTATGCACCAACTATAGAACTGTTGCCCTGATCAGTCAAGCAAGTAAAATTCTACTAAAAAATCATAAATCACAATCCTGTCGGGTTGAAAGTATGGAGCCGTGAGTTCTAAGATGGCTGATAAGTCCTATTTTGGCTCGAAATGTTCTTTGACAATGTGGACAAAGAATGCTTGACTTTTCCGGAGAAGGATTTCCTGCAGTGGTTTTTCTGTCCTGCCTTTTCTTCACAGCTCTTGCAGTCCTGGTTGCCTCACACGTGACTGCACCCTTGCGTAATGATGTCTCCCAGGTGTCATGATGAATTCCAAAAGCATTCAGTGAGATTTTCAGAGTGTCTTTAAAGCGTTTCCTCTCGCCGCCTTGGGAGCGTTTACCACAACGCAGCTTGCCGTAAAAAAAATTTCGTTTAGGGAGCCTGTGATCTGGCATGCGAGTCAAGTGACCAGCCCAGCGAATCTGATTCTTCATTAGTAGAGTGTGGATACTGGCATGGACGCTCTTTCTAGGACTTCAGTGTCGGGGATCTTGTCTTGCCATTTAATCTTCAATAGCTTCCTAAGGCAGAGTGTGTGAAAATGGTTTAATTTCCTAGTGTGTCGCTGATAAACAGTCCAGGTTTCACAAGCATATAGCAGTGTGGATAATACAACTGCTTTGTAGACTTTTAGCTTTGTTTGCAGGCTTATTCCAGTTCTGTCCCATACATTCTTGTACAGTCTGCCAAAGGCCGCGCTGGCCTTAGAGATTCTTGCATTCACTTCGTCATCGATTGTGGCAGCTTGTGACACGGTGCTGCCAACATAGGTGAATTTTTCCACACCACTTAGTCTATGACACCCCCCCCCCCCCCCTTACTCTCTGTTCTACATTAGATTTATTAAAAGACCACTATAAAATTCATATGTAAGAATAGGAAACACTTAACGAATTTTGTGACGCAACTAAGTTTGTTTCATTGGATAACTATGCCATTAAGCCACCTGGTGCATAAGATATCTGAGAGATTCCTTTTGACAGTATAGGTTATATATATATATATATATATATATATATATATATATATATATATATATATATATATATATATATATATATATATATGTCAACACTCTTTTTCTCACTGTAATTGGCATTTGACATTGATGAGTACATTCTTCATTTTGCAAACGGCTACCTTTGCCTTGACGATTCTGGTTCTCATCTCTTCAAGGCATCTTACATCAGATGTTATGAGTGTTCAGAGATAGTTGTACCGATTCACTTGTTCTCATCCCTGCAAGGCATCTTCTATCAAATGTTATAATTATAAGTGCTCCGAGATGGTTTTTACCGTGATAGTTTTACAGATATTTTTTATTTTAAATAATTATCCCCATTTACTTGAATGTTATATTGTGACTCTCTCTCTCTCTCTCTCTCTCTCTCTCTCTCTCTCTCTCTCTCTCTCTCTCTCTCTCTCTCTCTCTCTCTCTCTCTCTCTCTCTCTCTCTCTCTCTCTCTCAAAATAAATAATAAATAAATAAATGGGAAAAAAAAATAAAGTTCAATTCAATTCATTTCTTTGTTCGAAATTAGATTTAATAAAAGGCTGCTAGAAAATTCATATGTAAGAAGAATAGGAAACAATTAACGAATTTTGTTTCATTCGATAACTATGCCTTTAAGACACTTGGTGCATAAGATATCAGAGAGATTCCTTTCGATAGATAAACAAATAATTCCAACAATTGTAAACATTAAATATTATCCACAACATAAGATATCAGATAAATTCCTTTCAATAGATGAGACAATCATTCCAACAACTGCGAACATGAAATACCATCTTCAACACCATATATCAGAACTCATGGACCTTATAAATTATTACAACAGACGGACAAGCCACTACTTAAACATGGCAAGTCTAACAAAATTACACAATCAGTAATAATTGATCACACAGACGAGAGTATGAAATTGTTTTCTGCAAACTCTCTCATCCTGAAACTACTTGACTTGTCTAAAATGTTTATCTTGCTGACAGACAGTAGTGGTACTTGTATAACTGCCATACTTGAACACATGTATACAAGTTTGCCCATCCCATATAGTACATTGGCTGCAAACTTACTATTAGCCATATTCAAGGCAGAGATACCTGCTGACCTGATCTATTAAGTGAGTTTCAGTCAACACCAGCATTTCTTGGCTGTTTTTGATTTCGTGACAACTTTATGTTCAATAGTCTGCCATTCCTTTCTGAACAACCGACACTCATACTATTATATGAAAAGTAACACAAGGCAGTCTGCTGCCAAATTGCACGCAGCTGTTGTGACGCAATTTGCAGGACTACGAATCATAACCATAACCAATTCACCACACAGCTGGCTATCTATTAAATGGCCCATAAATTATATCTAGAATCTAACATGTTGTTATCTGTAAACGTTTCAAACATTTTTTGATATTTTTTAAAATCAGAACATTAATGTTTTGTAAATTTGTGAAACTTGGTAGGTCTTTTGTATTTGAATGTAATGATTACCAGACATGTTATAATACTTTGTGATTGAACTTATTTGATGTATAATTGTATATAACACAATGAACTTAATAATATTTTGGTAACAAATCAAATTTAACACATTCAACAAAATATTACAAACAGTAATATAAGCAAACCGGTCTCTATGGCCAAAGGCTTGCGAACGCGGTTCGTGAGCCGCTTACCAGGCTTTCGAGACTCAGCTGCGACCTATTTGTGCAACAGACCGTGTCGCGTTGTGTTATAACATGTTGGTATGGGAGCCGGTCGTTCAGAAAGCAATGGCAAACTATTGAACATTAAAAAAAACTTCCCTAGTACATCAACAGCAGCTGAGAAATGCTGGTGTTGACTGCAACATCCTGTAAGGGATATGCAATATTTAAAAAAATATATATATAAGCAATACACAACCCAATTATCAATGTCAACTACTGTATTCTCTCTGTGACATGTTCTAATCTTCTTCTTCTCTCTGTGACATGTTCTAATCTTCTTCTTCTTCTCTCTGTGACATGTTCTAATCTTCTTCTTCTTCTCTCTGTGACATGTTCTAATCTTCTTCTTCTTCTGCTGCATTCATCCGAAGTTTTTTTTTTTCGGACGTCATTGCATTGTGCCTGTTTACAGCAGAGCTGCGTTCTTGCGCCGTTAGGCCGACACATCCAACTTCTGCGGGCATTTGTTGATCGGGTTAACCTTCCCAGATGTTCTAATCTGTGAAACCTATAACATCACAAACAGAAACATACAACTATATATAAACAATGCACACAGAATGTGATGGCAAGACTAACATGTGTCAAACCTTCACCAAAATATTACAACAAAAATACTGTAAAGACTTACATCAATGTTTATATAAAAAACGAGGGGCAACATATGGCAATGAAGAACTGACAAATTGAAATATACAGTAATACTTTATAAGTACAACATGGACAAACTAAATATATTAACACAAATAAGTTAAAATGCTATGTCTTACAGATTTATAACAGACAAAACACAGGAATATTTTGAATTAATAAATCCATTATTCATAACAAAACATAAATTAGAATAAAATACATTTCATAAGAGTAATGAATAAAATAGCATACTGGTATTGTCATCATCAATTTATATCTCAAGCCTTGTTTATGTTCACAACATTCATTTCACAATGTTTATTTTTCTTCCTATGTAAATGTATAATGCTCTTGATGAATGAAAGACGAGTGATTGGAAGGGCCGAATGTAAGACGGGCCTGCGCGCCCAATTTGTGACCCTATTAAAGTTGATTTGATTTGATCATCATCATCTTCCACTTTTGTCGTCAAGCGTCATGGGGAGAAATGTAGTTGCCGATGTGTGGCACTGGAGAGTGTCATTCCATGCGACTGTATAATGTCTTTGATACTATCAATTCATTTTTATCTCAAGTGTCCTCTTGCTCTCTTATCAGATCTTCTTTCATACAGCACCAGTGCTGGTAGTTGATGGTGTTGCATTTTAATGAGATGGCCAAACCATTTGCTCTTCTGTCTTTCAATATATGTGACACAAGGAGTTGATCTCACTGTCTGATAACATCAGTTCTTACTCTGTCTCCGTTAGTTAAGTTGGCAGCTCTCCTCAAGCATCTCATCTCACATGTGTTGATTTTGCATAAGTTTGATTTGGTTAATATCCAACTTTGGCACTGGTAGCATAGGGTTGGTGTGTATATGTTATTTATTATCTGTGTTGGTGTGTATATGTTATTTATTATCTGTGTTGGTGTGGATATTTTATTTATCTGTTGCTTTGCGGTCATGGGTGTGTTTGGATGTTTCAGTATGGGTGATAGTTGATATTTAAGAATACTTGCTCTTTGACATGTGATTTCAATTTCTCTTCTTTGTGAACATACTTTTTAGATATTTAGATTCTTTTATTTTTTTCAGAGATGTACTATTTATCTGTAGAAAATAATGGACCAGGAGATCTGCTTAACTTGCATTGCTTCAGTTTTGGCTGTATTTATATTCATATTGTATCTGTTGCATGTTAAACTCAGCTCATTAATATAATTTTGCAGTCTTCTCTCATCGCTATAAAACAGGCAGAGAATCTGATGTTTCATCTGAAGTAAAGAGTTAGAAATGTTCTGAATCGTTTTAAATTTTTTTTGGTTTTTGTCAAAAAAAAGGGGGGGCCCCTTTGCTTCCTTTTTGGGGATTTTTTTTTTTTCTTTTTCTTAAAGGTAGATTTTTTTTTTGAAGAGAAAAGGGGG
>JACEFZ010004838.1:17500-20449 GCA_014155875.1 Cepaea nemoralis | reverse complement strand
GACTTTTTTTAAAAAAAAGGGGGGGCGGCTGCGACCCCGATACTGATGTTAACAAAATGTTGCAATTTTAGCCTTTGGGCTGGGGGACACTACACGCAGTTTTACAATCCGGCATACCGCGCTCGAAATCAGCTGCAAGTGCCCCCGCTTGGCTTTAAATTTTTTCACCTGGTTAGTGTCGGCAGTGGCGTCACTGGGGTTGGTGTCACCCAGTGCGGTAAACTCTTGGTGTCACCCCTTTAGACTTTCACCATGGTCTTCTTCCGAGTGATCCTCTACCATATATAATCGCATATAGTAATGTTTGTAAAATAAGTCAAAAAGTTAATAAGGACATAAGAAAGAAACAAATTGAACAATATAAACTTCAATACTTCAGGTAAACATAAATAAAGAACTTCGACAAACTCGGACAAAGTTAAATTTTTGTTGTTTTGCTATGTCTGCTTTGTCAAATTTGCAATTTTTTTATTTTGGTGTACCCTTGATGGTGTCACCCGGTGCGGCCCGACCCCCCGCACCCCCCCCCCCCTAGTGACGCCCCTGAGTGTCGGTTATTTCAGAAAGCAATGGCAAGCTACTGAACGTAAAATTATATAGACAATCACACATAGCCGAAACAGCATGTGGTTGATTGCCCGGTCCTCTAAAGGGTAAATAACTGAACTTTTTCAAGTGGTGCAGTTAGTTAGTTAGTTAGTTAGTTAGTTAGTTAGTTAGTTAGTTAGTTAGTTAGTCGACAGATCACCCTCATTGCACATCGAACCATTCAGTCCATAAGTGCTCGGATCCCCTCCTCAGCAAATCCCGCAGCGTGTAGCGGCTAACGACACCAGTTCTGTGTTGGTTTATCAGTCTTCTTTGGCTTCCTGCATTGCTTTGGCTTCCAAGTGGTGCAATTCTGGTTAAAAGTCAACTGATCCATGCTGAAGGGTAATATATCTCCAAACATGACCTCCCATTTAGACAGAAGGACGATATATTGCTATACTAGAGTTATCGTGTTTTTTGTTTTGTTTCATGGTATCTTCCACAATTTCAATGCCCAAGAACGGAAATTTCCATAATAATACTTGTTCAAAGTTCTGGTCCAAACTTACTTTTTGTATGGCACAGAAGCAGTGGAAGCATACTGCTACACTGTACAGGACACGGTAATATAAACAAGGAAGAGACGAGTCGCTGAGGCTGGCTAACCCATGTTGTCATAAATATTTACATGTTGAAACATACGTCTATTCTTGTCCCTGTTTATCAATTAACCCCTTGTTCGTTTGACATTTTACCAACAGAAACGGATAAAATTAGAAAGGTTGAGCTCTGGGGCTTCCGTTTTAGCTGTGTTCATTTTGAACTGTTTACAAAGCTGGCCAATGTTGTGTATCCGCGCACACCAAGAATCGGCTGTTTGATGGTGGGTATGTTTGATAACTGCGTGGGCATCTTGTGGTGTATATGTTGCTTGGCTGTGTTTTTCTTTTGTTGCTGCAGCTACATTCTTCTCCTCCTCTTTCTTCTTCTTCTTCTTCTTCTTCTTCTTCTTCTTCTTCTTCTCCTTCTTCTTCTTCTTCTTCTTCTTCTTCTTCTTCCTTCTCCTCCTCCTCCTCCTCCTTCTCCTTCTTCTTCTTCTTCTTCTTCTTCTTCTTCTTCTTCTTCTTCTTCTTCTTTTTAAAACATAATTATAGATAGTGAAACATAGCTGGCAACCAGCCAGAGTCCTTGGGACACTTGAAGAGCTGAAAGATAGATGTTGTCGGAGTGTAAAATTGAAGACAATCTATTATGAAATGTTTGTGCAAACTGCACAACAGCAGGGTAGTATTTTAACTCGCCGCTCGCATTTGCGATGTACTCTAACAAATGTCTGACAATGTTAAATTTGAAAAATAGGTTTTAGACTCTGGAACGCATGAAAAGTACATTGAACATCTTAAGACCGTAATTCCAACTTCTACTTCATGAGAACGAAACGAAAAGAAAGACCTCTCTCACCTTCCCCCCACCCCCCCCTCTCTCTTTCTCTAACTCTCTCCCACTCGATTGCTATCCGTCCGTCCGTCCGTCTGTCTGTCTCTCCTTCATTCACTCCGTCCACCCCTCTCCTTCTGTCTAAATCTCTATTATTTCATTCTAAGATTTACCAAGCCTCCAGTTCAAACACATACTTGGTGAATTATAAACACCTGTTCTATTTCAATCTCACAGAGACACGCAGATGTCTTTTCGCTTCGTTCAATGTCTTCTCCACGAAAAGTTGCCAAGAAACCACAGAGAGATGACGAAAGAATTAGTTCAATTTCGTCATCATGTACATGAATATTTAGAGCATTAGATCTCATGCGTTCACGTAGGATTATTAACTTAGTCATCGTGCGATCATCGGTTAGTCAGCCTGATAACTGGCGTTCAAGTTGTCTAATCTCTTCATCTCACAGTCCGTGGTTCTCAGCGATTCTCTGCAACTATAAGAACGTTGCGACAGTGTTGTGGCTAGACACTCGCCCGCCCATCTGGTTAGCATGGGTTCGACCGCAGCAGTGCAGATTCCCATTTCTTTGAAAAAAAAACGTAGCAGGGCTTTCAATCGGCTCTGTGGCGAATGCGTTACAGACGCAATTCTTAATCCCGCATACCGCGTTCTAAACACAGCTGCGGGCGATTTGGCAGCAGACCGTATTGCGTTGGCTTTCATAAAATGGTATGATTGCCGGTCGATCAGAATTCAATGGGAAATTACTGAACGTAAACGTGCCAAAGAAATGAAAAACAGCCACAAATGCTGGGGTTGATTATGACAACCTGTAACGGATAGGCAACTAACTTTTCCATGTCGAACTAGTCTAAAATTAGTACCGAAAATGTCTTGGGAAAAAAGGCGGCCGGACGATATTGACCACATGAGCCACCCAGTGCCAGTGCCGATTGGTCTATAATATATGGGTCTGGCAC
>JACEFZ010004838.1:0-12500 GCA_014155875.1 Cepaea nemoralis | reverse complement strand
GATGATGATGATGATGATGATGAAGATGATGATGATGATGATGATGAGATGATGATGATGATGATGATGATGATGATGATGATGATGATGATGATGATGATGATGATGATGATTGTCGCTTGTCGTCCCTGGAGGACAGTGGAATCAACAAGCACACCTTTAAGATCCTTATACTTGGGAATTATTGACAGACTTTTGTCTACACTCCTCCGTTCTGTCTTCTACTCTCTCTCTCTCTCTCTCTCTCTCTCTCTCTCTCTCTCTCTCTCTCTCTCTCTCTCTCTCTCTCTCTCTCTCTCTCTCTCTCTTATTCCTTCATAACATACCCTGACAAGAGTTTCCTCCAACAATTAATAAAATATTTATTGCTGAAAACTATGTCAGTTGTATGTATTGAATGTGTATATGTAGTTGGTAGTGTCTTCTATTGTGAGTGCGAGATAGGACTCTAAATGTCTATGCTCCGTATAACATCTCTTATCGGCATACGGCCATGCAACAAGACATCACACATATATGGACAGCTCTCACCCTGGATGCTCCGTTCCGCCTGAGTCTGGACGTAATCCAGTCGTTAGAAAATGTTCAATGCGGTTACGATAAGTTTCTGAAGTAGCCAGATTTCCCTTTTTGAACGTTAATAAAATCCATCAATGAAACACATCACCACTGTCTACCACTGTCTAGATCTTACTATAAATGTTCTACACACTGTCTTCAGTTAGTAAATTTTTATATTAGTCCACAGTGCAAATGTATGCAGTTTTATGTCGCTCTGACTTCAGCAGTTTAACGGTTTTTTTTCCATTTACTTTCTTTACTTTGATATTCTTTTATTTATACAGAGTTCCTTTATGGGCTATTGGGTATCTCTTCTCACGATTAGAACATGTCTATGTTCTTAGTGGTTCTAGTGAGGTACTTTCTCTGCACAAGTGAAGTTATTTTCTTTAATCTTCTCTGAACCTGTCAGGAGTTTTCGTGGAACCTGTGGGTGATATATATATATATAACCATGTGATATTAGACTGCTTCAGACTAATTCTTATGTGAGAGCATGTCTCCCGGTCGTACTTAGACGCTTCTGAAAGATACTCTGACATAAGACAGATGAGTTCACTAAAGTCTAAACGATTAGCTAAAAGAAGGAAATGTTAACAGCCAAGCACACATCTAGTTCCCGATGCTATATTCCTAAGCTAAAGCTAGATTACTTTATATAATCTATGTTAGTCCATGAATCGAAATACACACGCACATAAGCACCACAGTCCCATCGCCTCTAAGCAATTAGGGAGCTAATTTCTTTCCTAATTAAGGACGCATAGATCCATTCTCCGTCCAGTTTGGTAGCACACTCCCCACAAAAACAAGTTTACAATTATTTATACTCCGTTTCCAATTCTCCGTTTCTTTTGATCAACCATCAAATTTGCCGTGATTCTTCACATCAAAAGTCTGTGAAATCACGTATTCGTTCCTGGCCGCTCCGTCGCGTTTTTCTCCGCTGAGTCCCGCGTTCCTCACTCATCGTACATCAAAGAGTTCTAACTCTTTGATCAACGTCTTCGTGTGTTCCACAACCCGATGTCTCCGCGTTGTTTTGTCCGGTGAAATCGGCAGGCAATGACCCCTCACACTGTATCTTACTTCTATACCATTCGGTCAATGACCGTCCCTTTTTCCTCACCTCAGACTGAAGTACTCGATTGTTATTCTGACTAACTGTCAATACTTTTCCCATTCTCATATATTGCAATTAATTTTATATGTAAGTTATCGGGGAATCACTAAACTCGCAGTATCCTGTGACAATGATGATGATGATGATGATGATGATGATGATGATGATGATGATGATGATGATGATGATGATGATGATGATGATGATGATGATGAAATTTGGATTGTCACAAATTCACTGACAAGAGAGCAAGTATGTACCTCACTGTGTTTGACTCCTATCCCGTGACATCTCCAACATGGGAGACCCAACCCAGTAGCTACGCTACGTAGCTCTGGATAGGCACTGGCACACGCAAGTCCCTCTACTACTTACAAGTAAACATGTAACAGCCAGGGGGAGGGGGTAAATGGGGAGGGGGTATTCAAAATAAAAACAAGCCAGGACCACAGAGTGACAGGTTAGTGGGCTACCTACAGTGCTATCAGGTATCCTCAGTATTCACACAATCCAGCCTTATTGTGCCTTACCAGATTCAGTACCAAACAAACAGTAGATCTGTACCTAAGGAAAATGAATGGCGGAAAATGGAAGTAGGGGTGTGTCTCACTTATGACGTAAACGTTGTTATTATGGTAGCAGACATGTTGTATTCATATCATCTCATCTCATCTTGTTCCTCTTGTTTCTTGCGGTGTCGAGGTGAAGTATAAACAGCGGGAGAGTGCCCGCTTATGGGTTCATGTATCGATATTCCCATGGACTCTGTTATTCCCTGCGTCCATCGTTTGCGTGGTCGGCCTCTTCCTCTGTTTCCCTCTGGTCTGTACATCATGGCCTGTTGTGGTATACTGTTAGTTGGTAATCTACTTGCATGGCCAAACCATTTGACTTGCTGCTTTCTAATAAAATTTAGTGCAGCTGTAACCCCCACTTTAGTCCCGATTTCTTCATTTCTGATCTTATCTCTTCTTGATACATTGAGTATTCTTCTCAGGAATCTCATTGTATTATATATCAAATTAAAAGGGGGTTGCCTAAAGACAATCACTGTATATAAGCCTTTGGTAGATACGAGAAGTCGCTTGAGACGATTAATCATCCCATGGCAGTGAATCAGGGAAATCTCCAGCATACCACGCTCCTATGTGAAATACCAGCGGTAGGATTATATTTTCCACACGCATTTAAAACATTCTTTGGCGAAATCCTGCCATAACTAAGCAGTCAGATTTGGGAGTCATAGATTTGGCATAAGTGTCATGTTCTTGGCAGAAATTACCGCCTGCAATGGCGGTTATTTTTGAAACGATGATTCCGACATAGGCAGAGGTTGCATAATATTTAGTGCCCCTGCCTGACAAGACAGTGGTGTGTGTTCAATCTTCAGTAAAAACAGGTTGTTTTCCCCAACTAGTCTTTAGATCGTTTCAGTCTCATAAAAGGGCACCGGATAATTGTTAGAATTGTCTGTGTAGGAAAGGCACTGGGGAAAAGGAACCGGTCTCCTCATCCAGCGAACTATAGTGTGTATTCTTATTGACTGCGCAGTATTTGAAAATATTGCCGGTTCAAGTTTTGTATTCACCCTCTGTAAAGTTCATGCAACATAATAGGTAAATACAATACTTGGACCGGCAATATTTTCAAACACTGCACAGTCATTAAAAATATACCCTGTACAAGTTAATAGGGAATCGTCATAGGGGAGCTGCTAGCAAGCTTGCCTGCCAGTGGACATGTCGAATCTTCCTCGATCAGGGGATTCTTTAAGAACTGGCATGGGCACCAAAGTCAGTTCAGCCAAAACTGGGTACCAGGAAATGTTCTGGGAAGTAAAGTCAGCCGATATTATAGTGACCACAGGAAAGTGACCATATGAAAGTGACCATATGAAAGTGACCACATGAAAATGACCAAATGAAAGTGACCACATGAAAGTGACCACACGATACATCGAGTGCTGATTAGATAATAAACAGGGCCGCCACCATATACCAGAAACACCTGAAGGAGTGGACTCGGGTGCTTTACTTTACTTTGCTTACAGTTTACCGTTGTTTCGGACGTAATTACCTGTTTACAGAAGAGCCGTGTTCTTGCGAAGATTAGGTCGACACGTCCGACTTCTGTGAGTGTTTGTTGACAGGGATAACCTTCCCGGGTGTTTAGAATTTAATATACACTTTTACTTTCTCTGTGGCACGGTGGTGAAGGAGTTACGAATGTGGTTCGTAATCCGGCATACCACGTTCGAAACACAGCTGCGAGCGATTTGGAAGCAGACTGCCTGGTGCTGGTATTTCCATACAATGGTATGAATGTGAGTCGTCCAGAAAGCAAAGGCAAACTAATGAACGTAAACTTGCCCAGGATTCACAAAAAGCCAAACAATGCTGGGGTTGACTGCTACGTCATGGACAGGATATGAAACTAACTAGTTTTTATTATATCAAAACTCCATGTCTAGATCACTGTTTGTTTGAAGCACAATGTTCCGACTATTAGTAATGTTCAGCGATCTTCCTACAGGTCTGAGAGGTTGGCTCATGCTGTGCACACATTATAAAAGAAAGGGCGTGACTGAGGAGCATCGGTATTCCCCGCCTCCTCAGAAATGATCTGGTTCGCGTTCAGCGTAGGGTTAGGGGTTTTTAATGTTCTCTTGGATAGTGAGATAGAGTACCTAGTCTACTCGAATAAGTGCGAAATACACGGTCGTCTGGCGTGCCATTTCTTCTGCTTTTGATTTTTTATCGCCCCGAGAGGGATAGGCCATCAACCAATTCTCGCCAAGTCGTCATATATCTTTTGCTATATCCTCCAGCTCCCTTCATGCCCCTCCCATATTATTCTTCTCAGCTTTAATCCTCTTTTCCACGTGTTCTAGGTCTCCCATTATTTTGTTCGCCCTTGTGACTTCCAGACATTTAAGTGTCTAGTTATACTCTCCTCACGTTTTCTCAGTGTGCTCTATTCAGCGCCAATCTTTTCTTCAATCTTGATTGATTAGAATGTGTAAAGTTGTCCAATTAATGACAGTTTCTAGTTTATTAGTACAGGGTGTATCTTTAATGACTGTGCAATGTTTGAAAATATTGCCGGTCCAAGTTTTGTATTTACCTATTATTCTGCATGAACGTTAAAGAAGGTGAATACAAAACTTGGACCGGCAATATTTTCAAACACTCCACAGTCATTAAAAATACACCCTATATTTCTTTTAGCTGTCCTTCATTTTTCTTACCCACACAGTAGCACTTTCTTTAAACAGTTGAGTTAATTATTGTAATTTGGGTGCTTAGTTTAATTTCCTCCGACTTCTACACATTTCAAAGTGCTATGAAAACTCCCCTGGACTTTTGAATTCTTATTTTAATATCTTTTTCTGATACCCTCATCTTTGTCTACCTTGCCACCTAAATAGGCGTATCTTCTTCTTCTGCTGCGTTCATCCGGAATGTTGTTTCAGACGTAATAGCGTTGTGCCTGTTTACAGCAGAGCTGCTATACTTGCGCCTTTCGACCGACACATCCGACTTCTGCGGGTATATGTTGACCGGGTTAACCTTCCCGGATAAATAGGTGTATGATTCACCTCTTGGCATGAATGTTCCCACAAGGCAGATAGGGTTGTGATTTGCTTTGTATAATCTCATTATAGTTGCTGTTACCCTGTGAACTTTCTGACCTAATTACTGTGACCTCCCATTAATATGTTTGATTAAATCTTGCATCTGATTATGTGTGTGTGACTGGAGTGCAATGGCGTCGGCGAAGTCCAAATGATCAAGATGCTTTATCAGCTACCAATGATTTCAATTTCCGGCGGTAGTTATTGTCTTCATAAACCAGTTATTAATCAGAAAGAATTATAATGGTGGCAGAGATACCTCTGTCGCACTCCTGTTTTCATTTAAAAATCATCTATTATAGTGTGTGTGTTTTTTGGTTGCCTCAATAAAAAATTCAATATCTCAGTAACCAATTGAGGGAAAATGATGAGATTTAGCATATAACCTTATAATTATGTCCACCCAACAAAATAAATTTTTGTTCTGGAGATTGTACAGCAGATTTCAATGCTTGGTTATATGCGGTATATATTTTTTTGCCCCCGCACTCATTCCATCATTTTAAGAGTATTACCGTTTCAACAAGACACACCCCCAAATTTTTGAAATTTGTCTGCGCGGTTTTGCTTTTGGCAGACTGAGGGAATTTATATGGGGTAGGTTCAGAGGTGTCGTCAAACTGTGGGTTCTTTCATGAAACGTGATTATATAAATAAACTAGCTGGCTCGGCCCGGCTCCTGGCGGGGATCTATCTATCTATCTATCTATCTATCTATCTATCTATCTATCTATCTATCTATCTATCTATCTATCTATCTATCTATCTATCTATCTATCTATCTATCTATCTATCTATCTATCTATCTATCTATCTATCTATCTATCTGTCTGTCTATCTATCTATCTAATCTACCTACCTGCCTGCCTGCCTGCCGGCCGACCAACCGACCGACCGACCGATATCTATCTATCTATCTATCTATCTATCTATCTATCTATCTATCTATCTATCTATCTATCTATCTATCTATCTATCTATCTATCTATCTATCTATCTATCTATCTATCTATCTATCTATCTAATCTATCTACCTGCCTGCCTGCCGGCCGGCCGGCCGGCCGACCGACCGACCTACCGATATCTATCTATCTATCTATCTATCTATCTATCTATCTATCTATCTATCTATCTATCTATCTATCTATCTATCTATCTATCTATCTATCTATCTATCTATCTATCTATCTAATCTATCTACCTGCCTGCCGGCCGGCCGACCGACCGACCGACCGACCTACCGATATCTATCTATCTATCTATCTATTTATCTATCTATCTATCTAATCTATCTACCTGCCTGCCGGCCGGCCGACCGACCGACCTACCGATATCTATCTATCTATCTATCTATCTATCTATCTATCTATCTATCTATCTATCTATCTATCTATCTATCTATCTATCTATCTATCTATCTATCTATCTAATCTATCTACCTGCCTGCCGGCCGGCCGACCGACCGACCGACCGACCTACCGATATCTATCTATCTATCTATCTATCTATCTATCTAATCTATCTACCTGCCCGCCGGCCGGCCGACCGACCGACCTACCGATATCTATCAATCTATCTATCTATCTATCTATCTATCTATCTATCTATCTATCTATCTATCTATCTATCTATCTATCTATCTATCTATCTATCTATCTATCTATCTATCTATCTATCTAATCTACCTACCTACCTGCCTGCCTGCCTGCCGGCCGACCAACCGACCGACCCACCGACCGACCCACCCACCCACCCACCCAGTCACCCACCCACCCACCTACCTTTCGGCCTGCCTACCTACCTACCTACCTACCTACCTACCTGTCTGTCTGTCTGTCTGTCTGTCTGTCTGTCTGTCTGTCTGTCTGTCTGTCTGTCTGTCTGTCTGTCCGCGCTATTAAATATTGATAAAAGTTACTGGAAAAAACGTCAAGACCATGTTTTGAAAGAGGAAGAGGACTATTGGAGAAAGGATGGATTGAATTTTATGCAACCGAGAGCAATCATCAACCTACTGGAATCGTCCGACACAGATTAAGGTATGAGCAGATCGCAGACCTTAATCTACGTACACACTTACTGGGATATTTTGCTCCAACTATTCAGACGAATTGCAGGCCCTAAACATTACAGCATCAGCATCAGCTGAAGAAACAAGAAGGCAATGAAAAATAAGGTAAGAAATATATTCCTTCTACTTTCCTGTTAATTTACAAATTATTTACCCCGTGCCTCTGTAAATTCTCTGTCTTTACTAATATTACACATTGCACCCCTCTCGGGATTCTCCGTGGTGAAGTGGTCAAGCCGTCTGACTCGGGCTCCGAAGGTTGTATGTTCGATTCCGGGCCGCGTCCTTCATTTCACGAGTGCATTTTTTCGGAGACTCCCGAGGGTCGTCGCTGGAGCTACGGAGTTCGTGCTTTGTGCGACGCTTTCCGCGCTGCGGAAAGAAACTGAGCCATATGGGATAAACACCCGGTGCAATGCAGCCGACCCTGTCGATTTTAAGCTAATTCTTTCATTGCACCCACTCTCATACGAATCCGGATACGCCTTTGTGTGTCAACAGAATTGACATGTCTCACATTACCGTAAAAATAACTTCGTTTGCGAGAAATCACTAGTTGTTCAGCAAAATATCAAAGGAATGTCGCCGCTTTCAATGATTTAAGTTGTTTTTGGACCTTTCAAAGACATATTCCTTGGGTGGGGGTAAATATAAGACGGCTGGAAAAATTTCATAACGATGCAACAGACAGTTTTCAAAATAATTGATCGTGAATGACGGCATTAATTTCCGGACAGACTATAGTTATTCCTCATGAAGAACTCTACATTTCAAATCTTCATATATTTTCGTTAAAAGTTCATGATTTTCTGAGAGATTTTTCTTGTTTCCGCTTGCTTGCTTTGAACTCAAGACTAGTTCATACACACTACTTCTAGTAGTGTTGGACTGAATTTTGCATGCTGATTAGCTTTCCCTATTAACAGTGACCCTCGTCATAAGGCGAACCCACCCCGACTTCAGACGTACTTGTAATTTACGTCCCAAAGGCAAGGGCGATACGTCAACATGTTAGTCCAAACTGCCCGGTGTAGGAGTTGAACCTCTTACCTAGGTATCAGCACACGGGATGTTCAAAAATAGCGTTCTTATCCATTCGGCCATGCTGACCCTGTGAGATCGTATAGTGAAGCATCAACCTCCACAAATTATTCACGGTCGATGATGTCAAAGCCCATTTCATAATCCTCAAATCCTAGATAAAGTGACAGCCAACGTTTTGATATCTTCAGTTGGAGATTGCAAAGTGTAGACAAACACGATCGCCCACGTCGGTCGGCAAGGCACTTGATGATAAAGATGCTGCTGATTGATTGATTGATTGATATAGGAATCGACATCACAGCATTCGGGGCATTCCCATAAGCGCTCCGTCCCCATCCTCAGCAGCCAGCGAAGAGTTCCAACACTAATAGTACCAGTAGCAATCTGATTATATGTCCGTCTCGCCTTTCCTCTGAGCGTTGAGCGTCGGCCAGATCCCCTCGTCACCTCTCGCTGTCTCATTCTTGCCAGACCATGGTAATCCATTTGCTCCTCCGAGGTGTGCACGTGCTCCCACAAGGCCGCAACCACGTCTGTCTTGTCATATATCAATACTCCACCAAGTTCTGCAGAGTCAGCCAATCTGTCCGCCTGTTCATTTCCCAGCACACCGGCATGCCCCGGAGAAAAGATCCAGACGATGCTTGTCACCCGTGACCTCCGAAGCGAGGCAAGCCACTCCGCACGAAGCCTGCCCGTCCTCACCCTCGTCAGCATGCTTTCTGAGTCAGTTACAATCACGATGTGTGTGTGTGTGTGTCGTATTCTCCATCCAGCGGAGAGCCGCAGTGACCGCCTCCACCTCCATTCTTAAGCTGGATGTTGTGGTATCATATGCCAGGCAGATGCTGCTGATTATGTTGGAAATACAACCTTTTGCAAACTGGTCTATTGAAAACGTTTACAACCGCTAGCATCTTGTGACTGCGGGGTTTAACGCGCTTGCGTGTGAACTTCCAGTACGTTGACGGTGAGGTATGAGGTTTAATACCTACACCGTTCAGTTAGACTTGAGTGCTGATTTCTCGCACAGAAAGCAATGGCAAATTACTGAATATATAACTGTCTAGAAAATTAACCTGTAGTAATGGTTGATTACAACCTCCCGCAAAGGATATGCAACATGTAAAGCGTCTTTACACTTACAAAAAAAAAAAAGGTTGAAATGCAACACGGAAAGAATACCACGAAATTTTATTGATTTGAAAATACCACATAGTTATCTTCGTTAAAAGTTAAGCCCTCACTATATTTTATCTCAGGAAGTTTCGAAGTGCACTATTCAGAACATAAACATAATTTCAGCAGTTAAATAAAACAATGCCGTCTTGTTATTGTTATCTGGAACATTCGGGGATTAAAAATTGCAACGTGTTATTTGAGAAAACCAACACACACACATAAAAAGTTAGTTTAACGTCCTTTGCAAAACAACTCGATTATGTTATTTTAGAAAATCGACACACACTTAACAAATTTAGTTTAATGTGCTTTGCAAGACTCAAACATGTTAATTTAGAAAACCAACACACACATAACAAAGTTAGTTTAATGTCCTTTGCAAGACTACAACTCAAACATGTTATTTCAGAAAGCCAACACACACATACAAAGTTAGTTTTATGTCCTTTGCAAGACATTGCATTCAATCCCATCAATAATTGGTTGTTTGTGATTTGATAGTTAATCTAGTTCTGTAGTTTGCCATTGATTTCTGAACGGGCGGCGTCTTATGCCATCGTACATATCTAATAAATACATACACGCGTATTGTTTGCACTCATAGAAGTAGAGGGTAAGAATTAGAGACTAGAGGACGCACTAGACAATATAAAAATGGAAAGCTATGGTTACCGACCGGGATTCGAACCTGTCACCTCCACATGACGACATCGCTCTAGTGTCTAGCTGGTCATGCGTCGAAGTATACTTGTTCCTGTAGCTGAGAATTCGAACACCTTGACCACAGACCGGCAGCCATACCCAATAGCCACTCCGCCACCGAGACTCCTATGGTTATTACTCGAAAAAAAACAAAAAAACTAATAACTTGCTACTCCTTCGTTTTCGTATGTTCTATGAATTTCAAATACGGAGTTTCTATTTATACTATTATCAAGTTTTTTCTCCACCTCTTGATTAGCTGAAATCTGTCAAGCTCTCTCCCTAAGCTCTTCTACCACCGATCTTGAACGTTATCATGATGTTCTCCAATTCCTCTCTTCTTATTATAGGACCAAAGAACACCACCTTTTACATATATTTGTGTAAACAATATCAAATAACACAAAGTAATATAGCTTTAAAGAACACAATTACCGAAAACACAGGATATTTCGGTGACTAGACTTCATCAGCAAACAAATACATACACAAAAGACAACATATAAACACGAGGAAGACACTATAATGACTAAATTAAGGCATACTGTCGGGATGAGAAAAATGGAAAGATGATAAATGAGAACAATGAAAAACATGTGGTAATAGTCCTTCCAGGGATTACTTGCTAGTTCATCTGGCCGTCTCAGGAATTTGTAACATTCATCTCAGAAATCACATCCCAACCGTCTCCAAGCTGTTCCTAATGTATTCACTCACATTTAAAGTAGTAGTAGTAGTAGTAGTAGTAGTAGTAGTAGTAGTAGTAGTAGTAGTAGTAGTAGTAGTAGTAGTAGTAGTAGTAGTAGTAGTAGTAACAGCAGCAGCAGCAGTTGCAGCAGCAGTAGTAGTAGTAGCAGCAGCAGCAGTAGTAGTAGTAGTAGTAGTAGTAGTAGTAGTAGTAGTAGTAGTAGTAGTAGTAGTAGTAGTAGTAGTAGTAACAGCAGCAGCAGCAGTTGCAGCACCAGCAGTAGTAGTAGCAGCAGCAGCAGCAGTAGTAGTAGTAGTAGTAGTAGTAGTAGTAGTAGTAGTAGTAGTAGTAGTAGTAGTAGTAGTAGTAGTAGTAGTAGCAACAGCAGCAGCAGCAGTTGCAGCACCAGCAGTAGTAGTAGCAGCAGCAGCAGCAGCAGCAGTAGTAGTAGTAGTAGTAGTAGTAGTAGTAGTAGTAGTAGTAGTAGTAACAGCAGCAGCAGCAGTTGCAGCAGCAGCAGTAGTAGTAGCAGCAGCAGTAGTAGTAGCAGCAGCAGTAGTAGTAGTAGTAGTAGTAGTAGTAGTAGTAGTAGTAGTAGTAGTAGTAGTAGTTGTTGTTGTTGTTGTTGTCATCATCATCATGTAATGTCATGCCGGCTGGCGTGGGCGATCATACTTCTCCACAAATTACGATCACCGACGTCATGGATGAATTCGTGTGTTGACTCGTTAGTTACCCTGGCCGTCTCAGGAATGTGCAACATTCATCTCAGAAATCACATCTTTGTCGTCTCCAAACTCTCATCTAATGTATTCGCTCACATTCCAAGATAAACTGCAATACACCAGGGGGTTTAGAAGCAGATGGTTATTATTGCAATTTGCTATTACAGTTGATGGGTATCCAGCTGCTCACTTAATTCCTTATCCTCCACGATTTTGTGTTGCTATTTTTGACTGCGTCAGATATTTTCTCAAGAGCTAATTTCCTTCTCGCGTTCGCGCCAGCGAGAAGAGCCTCTTTTATAAATGAGTGCTTAAAAAAATAAATAATATACCATAAAGCTAACACTTCGGTGTCGTATTTCTATAAATATAAATTTAGCTAACAGATACCACTTGAAGATGGAAAATTATAATGGCTAGTCCTTGAAATTCCGCACAAATCATCATTTCTTTGGAGAATTGCTTCTAAAAATATTCGCCCTCTATTTTCTGGGCCAATTTTAGACAGGTAGAAACGTTTGTTTATCTTCCGGATTTAGCTACAAGAGGTGGCTCTGAAAAATATACTTTAAAACTCTGTAGATATATCTCATAGTCGAATGGAGGTTAAATATTTGAAAGCTAGGTTTATTGTGGAAATATAAGAATGAAATATTATGTTACTGAAGCTGGCGAGGCGTCTTACGGCCGTTTCAGTTAGATCATTTAGCTGATAGCAGTATACATGTGGTTGTTAGGTTGTATGGTCAGCCGGGCATGGAGTGGTTTTT
>JACEFZ010004837.1:0-17500 GCA_014155875.1 Cepaea nemoralis | reverse complement strand
GCCAATCCTCCGCAATCTCATCTTTTCCACTTACGGTTTATCAATCTGTTCTTCCACCTTCACAGGCGCACGACCACCTCTCCCTTGTCCATAGGTAATCTACCACCAAGAGGTGCATTCCCTGCTAGCCTATCAGCCCGTTCATTCCCCCCGAACTTCTGCATGGCCAGGGGAAAAAATCCATACATTTCTCGCAATCTGTGTTCTCTGAAGCGATGTGAGCTATTCCTGACAAGAAAACACAATAACTAAACTCGGACACGGTGACCAACAAGCAACCCTTAACTCTTGATCCGCTAACAGTGCACGCAACTCATTTTTCGTCATGCGCCATGACAATAAGCGTGGGCGATCATGTTTCTCCATCTCACATGATCACCAGAGTCGTGGATCAGCCCACTTGGGCGAGGGGGATTTACCGTTTATCCCCCTTTCAGGGTCACCTGAAGCCACGGATGTAGGTGGTGGATGGAGCTGAAGAACAGCCGACAGATAGTTATTGGTTAGGGTGTCCTATTACACAACGGTACGCAGAGGATCTCTTTTTGTGTGTGTGTGACAAATTGCTTTTGCTACTACCACCATGTCACACTCACGCACAGATGTAGCACCGCTGTGCTTTCATTAGACTGTCGGATTTCCCTTGTCCGTACCAGTTCTGACATCAGAATGGTACAGGATTATTTTCTGGGAAGTTAAGTTAACTGACCATCCTGTCTCAGATGACACGGCCTTGGAGATACAAAGGTCGAACACTTCACACGGCGAAGACAACTTCTTTTATGGAACTTTTTTTTTTTTTAACATTATGTCAATGTTAGAGACTACTACTACTATGTACCGCCAACATCCTATTCAATTTTCAAACTAAGTCATACCGCCAAATTGACGGAGTGGCCATGGGGAGTCCTCTTGGTCCTATTCTAGCGGACATCTTCATGGCACACTTAGAAGAAAAGAGATCCTCAGACATCAACAACTTGGCCTTTTACCGGCGTTATGTGGACGATATACTAATCATCACCACAGACGAGCTACAAGCAACATCGTTCAGGCCACAATGAACAAGACGCATAAAAACATCTCTCTATCTATGGAACACGAACACAACGAAGCGTTACCGTTCCTAGATATTCTAATGAGACGTAGAGCAGACGGCACAATTCAAAGATCGGTGTATCGCAAAGAAACATGGACTGGCCAATACCTAAATTTTCAGAGCTTCACACCTGTCCAGTACAAACGGGGCTTAGTACGGACCTTGTTTGACCGTGCTAGAAAGATATGCACCCAGGACACACTGACAGAGGAATTTGAAACTCTGAAGAATGTCTTAAACCTGAATGGGTACTCCACAGGATTTATAAAGCGCCATTGCCAACAGCCCAAACCCAAAGCAGACGTAACTACAGTCCCTAAACTCAAGGTATTCATCCAGCTAACCTTTCGAGGGGATGACGTAATGCAACGTCTACAAGACCGGCTTACTACAGCAGTAGGTCAAACATTCTGTGCGGCAACTCCAGTCATTAGATGTAAAACCGTACCCATTCCTACACCAACAGTCAAAGAGCCTGTTCCTCTGTACGCCACAAACAATTGTATTTACCAATTCACATGTAGATGCCAGGCCGTTTACATTGGCCGAACGGAGAGACAGCTTAACAAACGGGTGTTAGAACACATACCTCAATGGGTCAACAAGATACAACACACAGGAGATGATAGCCACGAGGAGCCGACACACCGGAAGCTCCCGGCGTCTTCAATCGGCAAGCACATTGTTGCCAGTCGCCATGTTGTGTCCAGAGAGACTGCATTTCGCGTGTTGTTTAGAACACAGAATACTCGCTTGTTAAAATTTGCAGAAGCAATTATGATCTATCAACGCAAGCCAGAATTGTGTAAACAGAAAGACATGTTAGTCAGCTTAAAATTACCGTGGTAGACAATCGACATTACTGTGCGAAATTGTGTATATTTCAACTTGAAGGATTTATCTAGTTAATTTCACGTAAGTTGTGTGAGTTCTGCAGTATGTACCTGACGAGATGCAGCGAAATATGCCAGGCAATAAATCGTGCAATCTATTGTTTGTGTCTTCGTTATTCAAATTATGTCAATGGTTCACAAAGTGTGCAGCGCCGATAGTGGCAGTAGTAGTGGGGAAACTGGGTGAAAGTCAGCAGTTTAGAGATCCGTTTATAATTCTTCTTCTTCTTCTTCTTCTTCTTCTTCTTCTTCTTCTTCTTCTTCTTCTTCTTCTTCTTCTTCTTCTTCTTCTTCTTCTTCTTCTTCTTCTTCTTCTTCTTCAATGTTTTTTTCTGTGTGAATGCAACATGCACAATAGATGAATGAAAGATGTGTGATTGGAAGGGCCGAATGTAAAACGGGCCTGCGTGCCCACTTTGTTACCCTTTGAAAATAAAGTTCGTTCGTTCGTTCGTTCGTTCGTTCGTTCGTTCGTTCGTTCGTTCGTTCCTAGCCTTTGTAGACTTATTCATGATTGGTTTGATTTTGCATCTCAACCTTTCTACAGGTTGAGGTAGTTGGCGACACATGCGCGCACGCACGCGCGCGCACACACACATACACGTACGCGCGCACACACACACATACACGTACGCACACACATCACACACACTACATACATCACACACACTACATACATCACACACACACACGAGCATATATATATATATATATATATATATATATATATATATATATATATATATATATATATATATATATATATATATATGCTTGTGCACTGAGAAAGAATTATATGCTCTATGGACACAAACTGTTCGACAACCCTCCATAGAGCGCTGGTTAGATACAACGTTGTATATTATCCTTATAGTTCCTGTCTTCGTGTCCATAGCCTCATATTTGAACGTCACACCTCTGTGCCCATTTCTTCAACCTTCACCTGTATTTCAATTCATCCGTGCCGTTGAGATTAGCCGCTAATGCCATGAGCGACGACAGTCAAGGTTGTTTGGGCATGTTATGAAGAAACATAAACTAGACAGTTCAGTGACAACTGCAAGATACGAGTGATGGGAAAAGAGGAAAGGGAAGACACAGATATATAATCACCTGGATGGCGTGGCCATATGGCACAATCGAGACAGGAATACAGATTCGATCCACGACTCTGGTGATCTTGTGAGATCTCGAACCTTGACCCCCCCCCCCCCTCCCCCACGCTTATCGGCATGGCACGATGACTGCACTATCTATAGAGTACACATATGCAGTGAAACCTGTAGACACTGACAGCGTTTGTTTCTAGTGTGGCGCGAGAAAATAGTTGTACCCAGCATGTGGTGCAGGAGCGGACAGTTTGGGAGTCCCTCTTGTAAGCGTTTGCTTTAATGGATCCGCGTGAAGACCACTTCGATTTGCTGTCAGAATTCTGATCTTGGGTTGTCTCTTCTCAACGCTTTCCTTTGTGTTTTTCTCATGTTTCATGTTTGTATAAACGTTTCATGTTTCCTTTTTTTTTTAAGTGTAGCTCATACACGTGCTCTACTTCTAGAGCATTGGACTGACTTTGTGAATCTGTGGATTAGCTGTCCCTATTACCAGCGTTCCTCGCCAACAGGCGAACCCACTCCGACTTCTGAGGTACTTGCAATTTTAATTTACGACTTGTAGGTTCCAGTGGCATGACTTGTGGGTTCCTGTGCAAAGACTTTCTAGTTATGCTGCAGGGTCTTCAAGTGACAACCTTAAATGCTTTTCTGTTGTTGTTGGTGGTGGTGGTGGTATGTGGGTGGATGGGTGGGGGGTATGAATATATTCTGAAGAAGTAAAGGACAAATTTATCATCTTTCAATGCAGTCATCACTGCGTTCAGTGCAAGCCCTCCGGCGCCGATATAGTAAATGCTTGGGTTCCTGTAGAAAAACATTGTTGGTCACTACTCGGTGTGCCTGACCCGGCCGTGAACAGTCTGTCACAGAAGTCACGCCTTTTATGGAACTTCCTACTCTACTCATACACTTACTGGACTGACAGGCATGTATCACCATACTGGACCTTTATTCGCCGATGAATTTCTACAGATTTCACCCCTTCACTGATTAACAAAAACGGATAACAGAATGCTACTCCTCTTCGGTATATGTCAAAAGTGAGGCGGCCATATTTAAACTGTCCATATGATGTCACCGCCTTCGTCTGCACCGTGATATCACATGCTTAACACTCTTGACATCTTTAACATCAATATTGACAGGTTAAAAGACACTGAATGGCAATTGTAATTTATATCACACTGTGATGGTTTTAATTTGAAGCCCCATGTGAAGTATGGTATCCGTATAAATGTTCGTTTGAATTATTCCCCTCCATTGAACAAGTGTAAAAATGCTCCTTTCTGTGACAGGCCATTAACGGGAATGCCCTCTGTGAAGCTGAAATTACATCTAGGATCTCAGCGGTGCAAACATCACGCAGCCCCAGAGAATGCATTAAGGAAAAGTAAAGCTCGGGGAAATTTAATCAATTCAATACAATGTAAACACATAATAATAGTCTAAACTGGAAACCATTACAGTGTGTCAGACAGAAATGAGTTTATGTTCCCGGGCAACGCCCCTCCATGAACAAGGCATGGCCTATCCTATCCGGCTACAGGCCCATACAAGTTAATAAAAGCCTTTTACTTGTCTTAAGGTGCATTGGACACGTGATAGACCCATAATTTTATCGACTAATCGGTACTGACTGGGTAGCCTGCCCAGTATCACACTGGACTCCTTTACTTCCCTAGATATTTTTCATGCGCATTTTAGGTTGGGCCGACTGACTGTAGTCCTTATCAATTAAATAAAAATCTGAATTCGCCCAGCTGAGGATCGAACGCGTGCCCACCCGATCGGCTAGCCACTGTGCTAACGAGGCTCCTAACTCATGCAAGCCGTTGCTGCCAAACGTGACTACGTGACTGCCAGGCTTCGTGGGTTTACGCCCACGAAACTAAACATTGAGCAGAAATCTTCCGCTGTAGATCTACCAAAGTCTTATCACAGAAGAAGACGAGACCTAACATATACTTCCCTGAGCAATCCTCACAGGGTCTTTACTAGGTTTCATTGAGGATGTGGTTCTAAAGTTACCCACCATACCCGTCTGGATGCTTCTTTTCTCTGTATTCACTTTGCCTTCTTTACATGGGACATTTTTAATGCACTGCTTATGATAGTTAAAAGGTCTCAGGGTCTCCTTCAAAGACTTGGTATTTTCATCTCCGCTCAGGATAACTGAAGAGGAAAGTCGGTGTACTCCCTCCTTGGTTTACCAGCCCTGGCTCATACATAATTTTCCGGCTCGGTAAATTTGCATGTAAAGTAATCCTTACTTGTTTTATGATAGTGGCTATGGTGTTTGTCCATCAAGTATGATGATGATGCCCATTCATTTCATCCAGTGGGGTTGAAAGTTTGGAGACATGAGTTATTTGATGACTGGGAATGCCTACTTTGGCTCGAAGTGCTTTTTGACAATGTGGGCAAAGAATGCATGGCCTTCTAGGGGGAGGAGGAGGATCTCTTGCGGTTTTTGGTTTTTTTTGGTCCAGTCCTTCCCCCCCCCCCCCCCCCCCCCCCCCCCCACAGCATCTGCATTCATGTTTGTCTCACAGATGACTGCGTAATTATGCACGCCACGAATTTCTGTCTTTGGCAGCAGTCTCCCAAGTGTCATGATGAATCCAAAAAGCGATGAGCGATATCCTCAGAGTGTCTTTAAAGCGTTTCCTCTGACCGCCTTGATAGCGTTTACCACACCGCAACTCAAAGTTTAAAAAAAAAAAAATAAGGAAGTCTGTGATCTGGCATGCGAGTCAGGTGACCAGTGCAGCATATCTGATTCTTCATTAGTACAGTGTTGATACTGGGCATGGACGCTGGTATGAAACACAGTGACTATATCTTGTAGTTATATCTAATAAACTGGTAGGATACTGGGAAAACTAAATTTGCCAAGCTTTACGTGTTTCCCAGTAGCCTGAGTGATCTTACTGTCAATTCGCCTAATCCCTCGCCATAACTTGCTCGAACAAACATCTCTTGTCAGATTAGGTGTCCTCAAATTCCTCTAGTTTCTCAGCTGGGACGAACTCAGTGTAGAATCCGACTGACGACAGTTCATCGTCTTGCAGTATATTATAGTATGTCCAGAAATGAATGCCGTCATTCACGATCAATTATTTGGAAAACTGTCTGTTGCATCGTTTTGAAATTTTTCCTGCCGTCTTATATTTACCCTCACCCAAGTGCCAAGCTATTGGTCCCGCATTAACAACTGATAACTCAACGTCCAACAGCATGTCAAATTCTTTGGCTCCATATAACTTGTCAACAACAGCAACATCGAAGCTGGATCTCTAACGTGAGTGACGAAGCCAACTCCCGGATTTACGATTGACCATAAAGTTATTTAATTATAACAGAGCATAGGTACGTTTGTAATCAATCAAATATTTCCGTCACTTAGGGGCCTGTGCCGCCAGGCGGGACCTAAGTTCTATTGACATGAATATATTAATAATACCAAAACTAACCTGGCTTTCAAATAAATATTATGCGTCCATTCGACCTCGGCCGACCTTCTGTCACTCCACCCGTATGTTCGTCTCGGTGCTCCGTAAAATACATGTCTAGTTATGTTCGTTGGTTCTGTGGCGACACCGTGTAGCAGTCAATTAATATCCTCTTCTTCTGCTAATTCAATGACAGCCACTGTTTCTTGTGCCAACACCAGTCCGTAGCCAACATCCAACTTTGCACTGCCTCCTTCTTCCATTCCCCGTCCGTCTGTTTCTGTTGTTATCCTAATTGCTAACTGACGTTTTGCCCCGTTTCTAAGTCGTCCCTTAGATTTCCCGTCTATTTTCCGTCGAGGATTTCTCTTTTCTTTTCATGACGTCATTTCACCTGTACGCACTATATGGCACCAAGGAATATGTCTTTGATAGGTCCAAAAGCAACTTAAATCATGAAAAGCGGCGACATTTCTTTGATGTTTTGATGAAAAACTAGTGATTTCTCGCTAACAAACTTGTTTTACAGCAATGCCAATGCCCCCGCCAGTTCGGATGACAAATACAAGGCTTATCCAGATTCGTATGGGGGTGGGTGCATTGTCTGCTCTGCTGAGACGGAACATGATTACATGTTTTGCACGACGGATATAGCTGTGAATGTCTCTGTAGTGGGCTTCCTTCTTAACGGCCAAGATGTTGGTCCTCTTTTCATTGAAGTTTATAGAAAGATTTGTGTGTTCGTGTGCTGTCCCCTCATCTGACAACGTGTTTCTTCTCACTTTTCTTGTTATGCCACAATATGTCAGTTCCCACCGAAATGTTACTCTTCGGTTGGTATTCGATGCGTCTAGAGCTTTTTGTTTTTTCAATGTCAGTTGTTTGTCACCGTTGAGGGCTCACGGAATTGAAAATTCATCACTGTGGAATTACAAACTGTTGCCATTAACAAGTTGTATTGTTTATGTCGATGCTGTAATGTTTAGGGACTGCAATTCTTCTGAATATTTGTAGCAAAATATCCCAGTTGGTGTGCACGTGGATTAAGGTCTGCGATCTGTTCAGACCTTAATCTGCGTCGGAGGATTCTAGTAGGTTGATAACTGCTCTCGGTTGCATAAAATTCAATCCATCCTTTCTCCAATAGTCCTCACAATTTTCCAGTAACTTTTATCAATATTTAATAGCGCGGACTGGATTAGTATCTTGACGTCAGACAATTTGAATATAGTATTGTCAGCTGCCACCTGTTCTTTAATTTTAGCCCACACAAGTTCTATAGGGTTAAAATGAGAACGGTACGGCAGAGGTCTCAAGCACCCATGGCGATGCTCTTCTATCAACTTGTCGATTTGATATTTCTTGCTTTTTGGCGTATGTTTTACAAGGGACAACAATTCTAGCTAGAAATACGTTTCTGGAAATGGTATGTTTTCCATTCGGAGCCATATCTTTATTGCTCCCTTTGTGCTTGATGCTGTAGGTATTTTGTCTTCTTGGGCAACAACATTGATATCATGCATTGTCCATAATTGGACACGACGGTCTATTTAGGGATGGAAGCACAGTATTCTCGAGCCAATCTCTAAATACATTACCATTAATCTTATTATGATAATCCCTAATGTCTGTATGCTTTGATACGAACACGAGCCCAGTATTCTGTTGTAAGCCATTATGCGTATTACCAGCATGGGCCATGACCAAAAGCTGTCCTATACTACTGGGCACATATCTCTTTATCTGTCCATCCACTGATTGTCATTTCTTATCACTTGTGTGGTGCGCATTGATCCACATTTCATCAAAACACACTATGCCATAATTTTCTTTATGCATTTCCCTTATTTCCCGTAGGTATCTTCTTCTCAAGGCTCCTAAATGCGGTTGCTCGCAAAGAATATTTCTACCTCCCTTGTACTTTCTAAAAGTGAAGATAATGTCCTTATAATTTTCCACGAAGTTGTTTTGTATAGCTCTATGTTATTGTTCTTTCTCAACCAAACCCTAAGTTTTCTTACAGTCACTGTTTCTTTGGCATCCTACATTTTTATAATGCTGGATAATCCTGGACATAAAATCCAAAATTTTTATAATTTTAGGAGTCTCCATGGCGAAGTGGTCAAGCTTTTTGACTAGGGCTCCAATGGTTGTGGGTTCGATTCTGGGCCGCATCCTTCGGTTCACGAGTTAAATTTTTCGGAGACTTCTGTGGGTCGTCGCTAGAGCTGCGGAGTTCGTGCTTTTTGCGATGCTTTCCGTGCTGCGGAAAGAGACCGAGCCATATGGGATAGAACCTGGTGCAATGAAGTCGACTTTTAAGCGACTTTTTAAAGCATTTTGATAATAGCTCGCCTTATGACATCCTTGTCAAAGCTGTCTACAATTGCCTTTCTAACTAACGGTTGCTTACTACGAGGTGGTTTAATTCCAGATTCTTGCACCCATCGATGAAATGACCGTTTACTCAAACCCAATGCATGCACTGTTCTTTTTTCGGAATTTGTAATAGTATAAAACAGTTTCCTGCGATCAGCTTCTTGACAAAAATATGTGTACAACTTCATAGCGATGCTTTGAAGTGTATACACAATTTCGCATTCAATCCCATTGAAAAATATTCACACATTTCAATGTTAGCGATAAGTGGTAAGATTTAAAAAAAAAAATTTAATCAGGTGTCATGAAATATCCCACATTTTGAGACACCTTTTAACAGTCCCAGTTTAAATAACGCGGGGTTCTTGGCATAAGGCCAATCCCGTGAAACAGGTAGAATATTCAACATTGAACGCTGATTGTCTGGCTACGGTGTAATACATTTAAAATTATGAACTTCATCTCTGACCCGTAAATTATATACTGCATATAAACAAACTTTGAAATCTGCTGTAAAATCTCCAGAACAAAAGTTGTTTTGTTGGGTGGACATAATGATAAGGTTATATGCTAAATCTCATCATTTTCCTTCAGTTGGTTACTGGGATATGGAATTTTATATTGGGGCAGACAAAAGTAAACACACTATAACAGATTACAATACTCTGTGACTACGTCTAGTATTCACGCTCTTGAGTTGAGATGTGTATATTTAAATGGTCGGTTCTTGAAACGGTCAAATTGATGAGACGCGTGTGAAGGGGAGTATCCATCCACAAGCATTGCTAATCCCATATCTAGGACTTTTAACTTTTCATTTGCATTCTATCCCTCCATTGAACAAGTGCAGAAATGCCCCTTTCTGAGCCAGACCATTAACGGGAATTCCCGCTGTGAAGCTGAAATTACATTTAAGGCCTCAGCGGTACAAACACACCGCAGCTCCCGAGAATGCATTAAGGAAAAGTAAAGCTCGGGGGAAATTTCATCAACTCAATATAATACAAAAACATAATAATACAGTCTAAACGGGAAACCATTAGTGTGTCAGACAGAAATGAGTTGATGTTTCCGGGTCTCGCCCCTTAATCTCCTTTTAGATATAAGCAAATCATGGCCCACCATGCAGACCCGTACAAGTGGTAACTGTCAGAAGTGACTGTGACTGTGACGTTTCACGGGTTTAAGCCCACAGGACCAAACATTGAGATGAGAGATCAATCAATACTTGGTGACTACGTCTTGTCTTAACGCTCATCAGTTGGTATGTGGGTATCTAGGTAGTCTGTTCTTGAAACAGTCGAATTAATGAGACGCGTGTGAGGGGGAGAGGACAGACACTGATAATCCCACATTCAGGACTTTTGTCTGAGTCAACGTTGATGGTTAGAAACGCAAACTTTCGGATTGAAGAGCGGCGTGGCTAGAAAAGGTTTTAAAGGGAAAGAAGATCGACTTCATTATCCCATATAATTGGTCTCTTTCCGTAGGGCGACCTTCCCAAAGCGTCGCACAAAGCACGAACTCTGTAGCTCAAGCGACGGCCCCCAATAGTCTCCGAGAAAATTACATTTGTGAAGCGAGCGACGTAGACCGCATTTGAACCCACAACTTTCGAATCGCGGGGTAGGTGTCCTAACCAATTCATCATGGGGACTCTGGCTAGAAAGCAAAAAAAAAAAAAAACGAGCAGGTCCTACAAGAAGCAAATAAAAACCATAAACTGATTAGAGACATTGAGGTAGACAGTCAAGATATTTTGAGCGCGTTATGAGAAGAAATAAACTAGAGAACGTGGTGTCAACTGGCAAGGTTATGAGAAAAGAACAAGGAGAAGGCAGAGATGTAGATATCTGGTTGGCTTAGCCTCATGGCAATATCGAGACAAAAACACAGCTGATCTCCGACTCTGGTGACCGTGTGAGAAGGCGGAACATGACTGCCCACGGTTACCGGCACGGCACATGGTGATGTTGATGATGATATGCATTCTAAAGTTGTTCAGGCGATTATGTACCTCTATATATCTCGGCTCTTGGTTTGCTGGATAAGTTCCATTGGCAATACTCCCCACAGCGGTTGTCTTGGCCCATCCATTTTAACTCATTAAGTGCCACGGGATGATTAATAGGCTTTAGAGACTGCCATGTATCTGCCATGGGCTTATATACCGGCTAAATGTTGTCATTGCGGTATACTACAACAAAGCTAGTATATTAAAGTCATAACCGTGACACAACCCCCACTTCCCATTTTTCGTCATCCATTTTTGTTTGATCTAAACCTACATTTTGTTTGGCCGTGAAACCGTTAATTTCTCTGGGTTAAACTCGCCATATGTTGTTATCTGAGAACCCGAGACATTTCTCTTAAACATAAGGAGAACCAACGATGTGAAACAGATTGATTTTGGCACCGCTTGCGTTAATGATGTCACGAACAGAAATCACACTTTATGCTAAAAATGTATTATTTGGCGTCGTTTAACTGATTAATACCATGGGATGAGACATCGTCTTACTCAAACTTCTTGTAACTGCCATGGACTATAATCAAACTATAGGTTAAAGATCTATACAGTAGCTTTCCCTTTATAACCCCCTCTATTTTGATCTATAACACAACATGTCTGCTACCATATTAACGACTTGTAAATCATAACTGTGACACACTCATACTTCCCATTTTTCGCGATTCAAACATTGTTTGGTCCAAACCAACTTTTTGTTTGGCACTGAATCTGTTAATACAATTGGAAATAAAATAGCTTCCTATTCTTTTTAAAGTTCTTGTACGCTACATCATGTGGATATAAAGTCACAAACATATGTTCGTCAAAGGGCCCTGCGGCCGTGCAGAAGGACTGACTGACTGGCACTTTGCCTTCTTGACAATCGAAAGTTTGTAACACGGAGTTAACCTCTCCATAATACAAAGCCTATTATATTTTAGCCCAGGCTTTGTGCTATGGAGAGGCAATAACTCCATCCCTGGTCTTAACTGGTCTCGGAATCAAAGCGAGAGGCAACTGTTACGGGTTATAAGTCCTTGTCAGTTGGCGTAGACATGGGGCGCCACGCGTTGCCTCTGACGGTGGGAGACACCTATAGGTGTCACTGATCAGCTACCGCCCGCCTCAAGCTGGGCAGCCCCCAGCCAATTGGGTGCTGATCCGCCACAGCCTGCCTGCTTCAATGGGTGCTTGGGGCTAGGACAAAATCTGAATCGCAGGCTGTAAAACCAATGCACCAGGTACAAACAAAAATAAAAATAGAAACCTCAAGCTACGGCTTGCAACCTGGAACGTGAGAACCATGTGTCCAGGATTTTCCACTGACTTGACCAATATTGACGATGTGAGAAAAACGGCTGTGATTGATGCCGAACTCAATCGTCTAAACATTGATATTGCTGGCCTGCAGGAGACTCGCCTCGCTGAGGAAGGGTCACTCAGGGAAAACAACTACACCTTTTTCTGGAAGGGTAGAGGGCAGGCAGAAAAAAGGCAACACGGTGTGGGCTTTGCAGTGAAGAATTCGCTACTGGGAATGATTGAAATTCCAGCAGGAGGAAATGAAAGACTATTATCCCTGCGCTTGGCAACCTCTTGTGGGTTTGCCACCATTATTACTGCATATGCACCGACACTCGATTCCTCTGATGATGTGAAGGATTCGTTCTATGAGGAGTTAGACTCCGTGATCAAGGCAGTTCCAAAATCTGACTACATTTATATGCTCGGTGATTTCAATGCTCGTGTGGGCAAGGACTCGAGTTCATGGCCAGTGTGCCTTGGAAAATACAACATCGGTCGCATGAATGAAAATGGGCAAAGGCTGCTGGAGCATTGCACCAGTAATGACCTATGTATTACAAACTCCTTTTTTAAAACAAAAGAGATGCATAAGGTCACATGGAAACATCCAAGATCCGGCCATTGGCACCAGCTGGACTTCATCATCACACGGAGACAACATCTGAACCATATATCATTGACTCGTAGTTACCACAGTGCTGACTGTGATACGGATCATTCTTTGGTTGTTGCAAGGGTTAGACTGAGACCAAAGAGAATCTACACAGCTAAACACAAATCTAGCCTCAGGATTAATATTATTAACACTCATGATCCTGAAAAGTGCTTTCAGTTTCAACAGCAACTTGAAGACGCTTTCACTGATACACCAGAAAATTGTACAGTAAATGAAAAGTGGGGTCAAATTAAGGAAACTCTTTATAAAACTGCCGTAGGGGTTTACGGCACTGTGGATCATAAGAGGCAGGACTGGTTTGCGGCCAACAGCGAGACTCTGCAGCCCTTGATTGATAAGAAGAAGAAAGCTCTCTTAAGAAACAAGGAAAGACCAACGCGTAACACTCTGAGTGAGCTTAGGCAAGCTAGGAAGGATGTGCAAAAGGCTGCCAGGCAGTGTGCAAATGATTATTGGATCAAGTTATGTGAGTCCATTCAAATCGCAAGTGATAAGGGAGACATAAGAAGCATGTATGAAGGAATAAAGAAAGCCTGCGGTCCAGTGATCAAAAGAAGTGCACCATTGAAAACCTTGACTGGAGAAATCATCACTGATAAGAAACAGCAGATGGACAGATGGGTAGAGCACTATTTGGAGCTTTACTCAAGTGAGACCAAACTAGCGGATGATGCCCTCAACGCCATAGAGGCTCTACCAACTCTTGACCACCTGGACACACTTCCCACCATAACAGAAGTTAAGTGTGCTATAAATGAACTTGCATCTGGCAAGGCTCCAGGTAAGGATGGGATTCCAATAGAGGTTATCAGGAGTGGGCAAGACACACTCACTATACAGATCCACCAGCTAATAGAGCTATGCTGGCGTGAAGGACAAGTCCCACAGGATTTCAAAGATTCAAGCATCATAACACTGTACAAGAACAAGGGCGATCGGAGCGACTGCAACAACTATAGGGGTATCTCACTTCTGTGTATTGTTGGAAAAGTATTTGCCAGAATTGTTCTGCGCAGACTTCAAGTCCTAGGAGATCAAGTCTACCCCGAATCACAGTGTGGCTTTCGACAGAACCGGTCTACCACTGATATGATATTCTCATTGCGACAAATGCAAGAAAAATGCCGTGAACAGAATCAACCACTGTTTATTGCCTTCATCGACCTCACAAAGGCATTTGATTTGGTCAGTCGTGAGGGTCTGTTCAAGGCACTAAAGAAGATTGGCTGCCCACCAACTCTTCTGTCCATTGTGGAATCGTTCCACACAGGCATGAAGGGTATAATCAAGTTTGATGGTGCAACTTCTGAAGAATTTGAAATCAAGAGTGGAGTTAAGCAAGGTTGTGTACTAGCTCCCACCCTCTTTGGAATATACTTTTCACTTCTACTGAAATATGCATTTCATGATCAGGATGGTGGTATATACATTCACTCACGCTCAGATGGCGGCCTCTACAATGCTCAGAGATTGAAGGCTAAGACCAAAATTAGGAGGGTACTGATCAGAGAGTTGCTTTTTGCAGATGATGCTGCAGTTACGACCCACTCTGAGGAAGAATTGCAATGTCTACTATCTGCATTCTCCAATGCTTGTTCTGAATTTGGTTTAACAATTAGCAAAAAGAAGACACAGATTATGTCACAAGGTGCACATGGGGTACCATCAATCTTTATTGACGACGCCGAACTAGAGATAGTAGACCATTTTACATATCTAGGATCAGTGGTAAATAGCAAATTATCCCTAGATCAGGAAATCAACATCCGGATTGGTAAGGCAGCAACAACAATGAACAGGTTAAGAAAAAGAGTCTGGGAGAACAGGAAGCTTACTGCCAAAACAAAAGTCCTTGTCTATCAAGCCTGTGTCCTTAGTACTCTTCTCTATGGCAGTGAAACCTGGACAACTTACTCACACCAAGAGAACAACTTAAACAGCTTTCATATGCGGTGTCTGCGAAGAATTCTTGGTATTAAGTGGCAAGACAAAATCACAAATACTGAAGTATTGGAAAGATCAGGTTGTGTGACAGTTTATTCCATGCTCAGTCTTCGTAGACTTAGATGGATAGGACATCTTAGGAGGATGGATGATGGTAGAATACCAAAGGATATCTTTTTTGGTGAATTACAGATGGGTAAGAGATCTCAGGGTCGGCCTCTACTACGATACAAAGATGTGTGTAAGCGGGACATGATTGATACAGGCATTGATAATGCACATTGGGAGCAAGTCGCCGCTGAACGTGTTGCATGGAGGGCAAATATCAGAAATGGAATAAAGTCAAAGGAGAAAATTATTGCAGAAAAGTCACACACCAAGCGTTTGAGACGTAAGATGGTGCATGATGGTGGAAATGACCACGTGTTCACATGCACCCACTGTGAACGGACATTTACAGCGCAAATTGGCCTTATCAGTCACATTCGCTACCAGCGAGTATGTAGAATACAAAGCCTGGGCTGGATTTATAGACCATGTGTTGCCCATGCAGCATGATCACGCTCTTGGCTTGCCTAGTTTACTCAAGAAGAGAGGTAACACCAATACACCTGGCACTAGACAAGCTGCAGAAGCTGCCAGATTAGCAAAGCAATGCTCTAATTGTCCACGTATCGGAACTTTCATCCTAGACCAGTTGCCGACTAAGGTTTACGGCCTGGTCTGCCCTGCCATGACAGTTGTTCTTTATATTCATTATCCTCGCTCTAGGAAAAGGCTTTTACCCTCTCAATTACGCTCCTCCGCCCGAAGCCTTTTGCACAATTTGTTTCGGGTTTGTGCAGAATACAACATGTTTATTACAGAAGAACACAGTGAAAATACACCCGCGTTTTACCGGGATCCTTATCAGACGCAAAGAACAACATGCATGCCCAGTCAAGCAAGCGAACAAACATAAACAAGCCAAATCAACACAAACAAAACTGCACAGTTTGCAAACTCGTTATCCGTTCATTAATTTCTAGTTCTCCTGCAAGAACCATCACACATTGGTAATCATCCTCAGAAACACGGCAAAACGTCTCTCTCTCTCTCTCTCTCTCTCTCTCTCTCTCTCTCTCTCTCTCTCTCTCTCTCTCTCTCTCTCTCTCTCTCTCTCTCTCTCCTTCCCCCCCCCCCCCTCCCGAACTACACATAATCGATTCCGCCCTGGACAGCATGAAATCGCCATGCATTATGCACGCTTCCCCAAGTGGAAACTACCAGTGTATTCCTGTAATCATTGGCGCCCAAAGGTTTAGGACATTCGGTGTAAATGCCAGTCTTTCCCGTGACACAATCGTATTCCCCCCTGTGCTAGAGCTGATAGCTTGTTCAAGCTAATGATTCCTTTGTGGCAGGTCTGCCCGCCTCAGCACCCATCACCATTGGAATATTAGTGTTCATATTAACATATCACTGCTACAGAGAGGCTACACCAACACATCAACAACACAGAAGACATAGTTAGGTGTGTGTTACTCCCGCTAAAAAGGGAATAAACATTGACACAATACAATTACAACGAACGAAAATCCAGCAAACGAAAATCGCAGTGTAAAAATTACAATTATAATAACTTCGTAAAAATAAGATAAAAATAACGAATGGAGGTTTCCATCAAAGCGATCTTCATCAAGAACAACACAAACAGATCTTAAGAAAAATTTGAAATTAGAAAATGTAATTAAGATTAAAACGTGAACAGGACAAGTATCGTATCAAACGTTGTTAGGCCTTTGCCATGCGCCGTTTCTAGCAAGGCTGCGCATTAAGTTCAGTTGTGAAAGTTGCCAAATAGGAAAGTGTGAAGCGAAAGTGTGCAAACAGTTGGAATATAGATATATGGAGGGAAGTCAGCAACTCACCTGCCACAGGGGCTGGAACTACTCACATCAAGACACCACAACCACGACCCACACCATTACGCTCACAGAAAGAACAAGTGACAATCTTCAAATGTGGCATGGGTCACAGTAAGATTGAGGCAACACCTCCACAAGTTGGAGACACGGATCAAAGTTCATGTGGGACAAACAAAATGGTTACTGAACATATTCTGTAGGACTGCTCTGTATCATCATCATCATCATCATCATCATCATCATCATCATTCATCATTCATCATCATTATCATCATCATCATCATGTCTCATCCAGATTGGCGTGGGTGGTCATAGTTGGCCATCATCTCATGCCAACACCAGTCTCTAATCAGGCCTGTGTTCTTGTCCCGATCATGCCGTGTGGTCTAACTATCAATATTTTTATCGTGTTGTCTTTCCTTTACTCCTTTCCTATCAGTTTGCCAGTTGTCACCAAGTTTCTAGTTCATTTCTTCTTATAAGTGCTCACAAACCTTTGGCCGTCTATGTTTAATTTGTCTAACTCTAACTAATTTACGGGCTTCATTTGTTTTTTAAAGGCCCTTATCGTTTATTTGTCTATCCACCAAGATGAGATGTTTCTCAGCCTGTCAGCTGACTGTCCATATTTCACATCCATACAACAGTATAGATACCAAGGTTAAGATCATATGCTCCACCGGATGTCAGCAAGGCAGAATGGATAAGAACTCACGTCCTAT
>JACEFZ010004836.1:0-18229 GCA_014155875.1 Cepaea nemoralis | reverse complement strand
AAAAGCTAAACACAAGAATATTTGTGTATGTATAGAAGCTGACAAGAAAATATGTTTGTTTTATTTAAAAGGAAAAAGGGGAATATTTTGTGATTTAAAGCTGACAAAGAATATGTTGTGTATGTATAGAACTGACACAAGAATATGTTGTGTATGTATAAAAGCGAAAAAACAGGAATAGGTTGTTTTTATGTTGGAAGCTGAACCCAAAATAGGGTTTTATGTTAGAAGCGGAAACAGAAGAATATGTTTGTATGTTTTAAAGCTGAAAAGAGAATATGTTTGGGTATGTATAAACTGACAAGAGAATATGTTGTGTATGTTAAAAGCTGACACGGGAGAATATTTTGTGATGTTAGAAGCTGAAAAGAATATTTGTGTAGTTGAAGCTGACAAGAGAATATTTTTGTGTATGTGTAAAACTGAAAAGAGAATATGTTGTGTATGTATAGAAGCTAAACACAAAAATTATTTTGTGAATTTTAAATAACTAACAAAGGAATAGGGTTGTATGTGTAAAAGCGGACACAAAGAATATGTTGTGTTTGTATAGAACTAAACCCCAAGAGAATATGTTGTGTATGTTAGAACTGACAAAGAATTTATTTGGTTGTTTAAAACTGAAACAGAAAAATATTTGTGTATGTGTAGAAGCTGACACAGAGAATATTTGGTTTTTTTAAAGAACCTGACAAGGGGAAATGGGTGAAAGGGTTAGAAGCGGGACAAGAAATTTTTTTGGGTATGTTAGAAGTTTGGACACAGGAATATTTTTTATGAAATAGAAGCAAACATAGAGAAAAGTTGGGTATGTATAGAAGCTAAACAATAGAATATTTTGGTGTATGTATAGAAGGGGGACACAGGAAATGGTTGTTTTTGGTCTGGGAAGTGACAAAGAAAAAGTTGTGTATGTTAGAACCCGACACAGGAATATGTTGTGTATGTTTGGGAGGGGACACAAAAGGAAATGGTGTTTTTAATAGAAGCTAAACACAGAGAATTTTTTGTGTATGTTAGAAGCGGGAACAAGGGAATATGTTGTGTTTTATAGAAAGCGCCACAGAGAAAAAATTTTTGTGTATGTATAGAACTGCCCGGGAAATAGGTTTTTATGTATAGAACGGGACAAGGGGAATAGTTGTGTATTTATAGAACTGACAAGAGAATATTTGTGTATTTTAAGAAGCTGACAAGAAAATAGGGTTGGGTATGTATAAAAGGGTGACAAGAGAATATTTGTGTATTATAGAAGCTGACACAAAAAATTTTGGTATGTTAGAAGCTGACAAGAAAATTTGTTGTGTATGTATAGAACTGACAAAAGAAAATTTGGTGTGTATGTAAAAACGCCCATAAAATATTTTGTGTAGTATAGAAGCTGACACAAAAGAATATGTTGTGAATGTATAAAACTGACATAAAAATATGTTTGTATGTGTAGAAGCTGAAAAATAAGAATATGTTGGGGTTTGTATAGAAGCTGAAAAGGGGGAAATTTTTTATGTTTTAGAACTGACAAAAAAATATTTTGTGTTGTATGGGGAAAACTGCACAGAGAATATGTTGTGTATGTGTAGAACTGACACAAAAAAAATATTTTTGAAATTTTTAGAAGCTGACATAGAAAATTTAGGGTTGTGTATGTATAGAAGTGAAAGAAAATTTTATGTTTGAAATTTTTGTAAAGTTAAAAGGGAAAATATGTTTTTGTAGGATAGAAGCTGAATAAAAAAAATTTTGGGTTTAAGGGGTTATAAATTTTTTGAAATTTTTAAATTTTATTTTGTTTTAAATAAATTAAAAAAAAATTTGGTTTTTTAAAATAAACTGAAAAGAATAAATTTGTTATTATAGAAATAAAGGGAATATTTTGTGTATGTTTAAAAGCTGAAAGAGAATAGGTTTTATTTATGAAGTAACAGAATATGTTGTGTATGTAAAAAAAGCTAATGGGAAAAAAATTTTTAAAATTATAGAAGCTGAAAAAAAGAAATTTTGTTATTTTTTTAAAATTTAAAAATTTTTAATATATTTGTATTATAAAAATTAATAAAATTTTTAAATTGTTATATAAGAATTTCAAAACATAAAAAAATATTGATTAAAAAACAACATTAGAAAAAAGGGTTTTGTATGTATAAAAAATTAAAAGGGAATATGTTTGTATTATAGAAGTTTACAAATTGGGAAAAATTGTTTGCGTAATTAAAAATTAGAAACTGAAAACAAGAGAATAGTTTGAAAATTAAAAAATCTCATAAGAATATTGTGAAATGATAAAAATAAAATAAAAAATTATTTTTTTTGTTTTTGAAAATAAAAACTACACTTTTAAATATGTTGTGTATGTATAGAAGCTGAAATAGAAATTTTTTTGGGGGGTTTGTAATGGTTGGTAGAACTAAATAAAAAATATTTTGGGTATTTTATAGAAGCTGACAAAAGGAATATGTTTGAAATTAGAATGAACAGAAAAAATTTTTGGTGTTTTTGTTTTTAGAAGTGAAAAAATTATGTTGGTTAAAAATGTTAAAATTTTTAAACCCCAAAGGGGTTTATTTTTAAATGTAAGAAATTTACCAAAGAATATTTTTAAATTAAAATAAAAGGGTGAAAACAAAGGAATAGGTTGTGTATGTATAGAAGCTGACACAGAGAATATGTTGTCTATGTATAGAAGCTGACACAGAGAATATGTTGTGTATGTGTAGAAGCTGACACAGAGAATATGGTGTGTATGTGTAGAAGCTGACAAGTGAATATGTTGTGTATGTGTAGAAGCTGACACAGAGAATATGTTGTGTATGTATATAAACTGACACAGAGAATATGTTGTGTATGTATAGAAGCTGACACAGAGAATATGGTGTGTATGTGTAGAAGCTGACACAGAGAATATGTTGTGTATGTGTAGAAGCTGACACAGAGAATATGTTGTGTATGTATAGAAGCTGACACAGAGAATATGTTGTGTATGTATAGAAGCTGACACATAGAATATGTTGTGTATGTGTAGAAGCTGACACATAGAATATGTTGTGTATGTGTAGAAGCTGACACAGAGAATATGTTGTGTATGTATAGAAGCTGACACAGAGAATATGTTGTGTATGTGTAGAAGCTGACACATAGAATATGGTGTGTATGTGTAGAAGCTGACACATAGAATATGTTGTGTATGTGTAGAAGCTGACACATAGAATATGTTGTGTATGTGTAGAAGCTGACACAGAGAATATGTTGTGTATGTGTAGAAGCTGACATAGAGAATATGTTGTGTATGTATAGAAGCTGACATAGAGAATATGTTGTGTATGTATAGAAGCTGACATAGAGAATATGTTGTGTATGTGTAGAAGCTGACACTAGAGAATATGTTGTGTATGTGTAGAAGCTGACACATAGAATATGTTGTGTATGTATAGAAGCTGACACATAGAATATGTTGTGTATGTATAGAAGCTGACATCAGAGAATATGTTGTGTATGTATAGAAGCTGACACATAGAATATGTTGTGTATGTGTAGAAGCTGATCAATAGAATATGTTGTGTATGTATAGAAGCTGACACATAGAATATGTTGTGTATGTATAGAAGCTGACACATAGAATATGTTGTGTATGTATAGAAGCTGACATAGAGAATATGGTGTGTATGTATAGAAGCTGACAATAGAATATGTTGTGTATGTATAGAAGCTGACACATAGAATATGTTGTGTATGTGTAGAAGCTGACATAGAGAATATGTTGTGTATGTATAGAAGCTGACACAGAGAATATGTTGTGTATGTATAGAAGCTGACACATAGAATATGTTGTGTATGTATAGAAGCTGACACAGAGAATATGTTGTGTATGTATAGAAGCTGACACAGAGAATATGTTGTGTATGTGTAGAAGCTGACATAGAGAATATGTTGTGTATGTATAGAAGCTGACACAGAGAATATGTTGTGTATGTGTAGAAGCTGACACAGAAAATATGGTGGGTATGTTTAGAAGCTGACACAGAGAATATATTGTGTATGTGTAGAAGCTGACATAGAGAATATGGTGTGTATGTATAGAAGCTGACAAGAGAATATGTTGTTTATCTATAGAATCTGACATATAGAATATATTGTGTATGTATAGAATCTGACATAGAGAATATATTGTGTATATATAGAATCTGACATAGAGAATATATTGTGTATGTATAGAAGCTGACATAGAAAATATGGTGTGTATGTATAGAAGCTGACAAGAGAATATGTTGTGTATCTATAGAAGCTGACACATAGAATATGTTGCGTATGTATAGAAGCTGACACAGAGAATATGTTGTGTATGTATAGAATCTTACATAGAGAATATGGTGTGTATGTATAGAAGCTGACACATAGAATATGTTGTGTATGTATAGAAGCTGACACATAGAATATGTTGTGTATGTATAGAAGCTGACATAGAGAATATGTTGTGTATGTGTAGAAGCTGACATAGAGAATATGTTGTGTATGTATAGAAGCTGACACAGCGAATATGTATGTATAGAAGCTGACACAGAGAATATGTTGTGTATGTATAGAAGCTGACACAGAGAATATGGTGTGTATGTATAGAAGCTGACACAAAGAATATGTTGTGTATGTGTAGAAGCTGACACAGAGGATATGTTGTGTATCTATAGAAGCTGACATAGAGAATATGTTGTGTATGTATAGAAGCTGACACAGAGAATATGTTGTGTATGTATAGAATCTGACATAGAGAATATGGTGTGTATGTATAGAAGCTGACAGAGAGAATATGTTGTGTATGTATAGAAGCTGACACATAGAATATGTTGTGTATGTAGAGAAGCTGACATAGAGAATATGTGTGTATGTGTAGAAGCTGACATAGAGAATATGTTGTGTATGTATAGAAGCTGACACAGCGAATATGTATGTATAGAAGCTGACACAGAGAATATGTTGTGTATGTATAGAAGCTGACACAGAGAATATGTTGTGTATGTGTAGAAGCTGACACAGAGGATATGTTGTGTATCTATAGAAGCTGACATAGAGAATATGTTGTGTATGTATAGAAGCTGACACATAGAATATGTTGTGTATGTATAGAAGCTGACACATAGAATATGTTGTGTATGTATAGAAGCTGACACAGAGAATATGTTGTGTATGTGTAGAAGCTGACATAGAGAATATGTTGTGTATGTGATAGAAGCTGACACAGAGAATATGTTGTGTATGTGTAGAAGCTGACACAGAGAATATGTTGTGTATGTATAGAAGCTGACACAGAGAATATGTTGTGTATGTGTAGAAGCTGACACAGAGAATATGTTGTGTATGTGTAGAAGCTGACACAGAGAATATGTTGTGTATGTGTAGAAGCTGACACAGAGAATATGTTGTGTATGTATAGAAGCTGACACAGAGAATATGTTGTGTATGTATAGAAGCTGACACAGAGAATATGTTGTGTATGTGTAGAAGCTGACACAGAGAATATGTTGTGTATGTGTAGAAGCTGACACAGAGAATATGTTGTGTATGTATAGAAGCTGACACAGAGAATATGTTGTGTATGTGTAGAAGCTGACACAGAGAATATGGTGTGTATGTGTAGAAGCTGAACACAGATAATATGTTGTGTATGTGTAGAAGCTGACACAGAGAATATGTTGTGTATGTGTAGAAACTGACACAGAGAATATGGTGTGTATGTGTAGAAGCTGACATAGAGAATATGTTATGTATGTATAGAAGCTGACACAGCGAATATGTATGTATAGAAGCTGACATAGAGAATATGTTGTGTATGTATAGAATCTGACATAGAGAATATGGTGTGTATGTATAGAAGCTGATAAATAGAATATGTTGTGTATGTATAGAAGCTGACACATAGAATATGTTGTGTATGTATAGAAGCTGACACAGAGAATATGTTGTGTATGTATAGAATCTGACACAGAGAATATGTTGTGTATGTATAGAAGCTGACACATAGAATATGTTGTGTATGTATAGAAGCTGACACATAGAATATGTTGTGTATGTATAGAAGCTGACATAGAGAATATGTTGTGTATGTATAGAATCTGACATAGAGAATATGGTGTGTATGTATAGAAGCTGATAAATAGAATATGTTGTGTATGTATAGAAGCTGACACATAGAATATGTTGTGTATGTGTAGAAGCTGACATAGAGAATATGTTGTGTATGTATAGAAGCTGACACAGCGAATATGTATGTATAGAAGCTGACACAGAGACTATGGTGTGTATTTATAGAAGCTGACACAGAGAATATGGTGTGTATGTATAGAAGCTGACACAGAGAATATGTTGTGTATGTATAGAAGCTGACATAGAGAATATGTTGTGTATATATAGAAGATGACACAGAGTATATGTTGTGTATGTGTAGAAGCTGACACAGAAAATATGGTGGGTATGTTTAGAAGCTGACACAGAGAATATGTTGTGTATGTGTAGAAGCTGACACAGAGAATATGTTGTGTATGTATAGAAGCTGACACAGAGAATATGTTGTGTATGTCTATAGAATCTGACATATAGAATATGTTGTGTATGTATAGAAGCTGACATAGAGAATATGTTGTGTATGTATAGAATCTGACATAGAGAATATGTTGTGTATGTATAGAAGCTGACACAGAGAATATGTTGTGTATGTATAGAAGCTGACACAGAGAATATGTTGTGTATGTATAGAAGCTGACACATAGAATATGTTGTGTATGTATAGAAGCTGACACAGAGAATATGTTGTGTATGTATAGAAGCTGACACAGAGAATATGTTGTGTATGTATAGAAGCTGACACATAGAATATGTTGTGTATGTATAGAAGCTGACACAGAGAATATGTTGTGTATGTATAGAAGCTGACACAGAGAATATGTTGTGTATGTATAGAAGCTGACACAGAGAATATGTTGTGTATGTATAGAAGCTGACACAGAGAATATGTTGTGTATGTATAGAAGCTGACACAGAGAATATGTTGTGTATGTGTAGAAGCTGACACATAGAATATGTTGTGTATGTATAGAAGCTGACACAGAGAATATGTTGTGTATGTATAGAAGCTGACACATAGAATATGTTGTGTATGTATAGAAGCTGACACATAGAATATGTTGTGTATGTATAGAAGCTGACATAGAGAATATGTTGTGTATGTATAGAAGCTGACACATAGAATATGTTGTGTATGTATAGAAGCTGACACATAGAATATGTTGTGTATGTATAGAAGCTGACACATAGAATATGTTGTGTATGTATAGAAGCTGACACATAGAATATGTTGTGTATGTATAGAAGCTGACACATAGAATATGTTGTGTATGTGTAGAAGCTGACACATAGAATATGTTGTGTATGTATAGAAGCTGACACATAGAATATGTTGTGTATGTATAGAAGCTGACATAGAGAATATGTTGTGTATGTATAGAAGCTGACATAGAGAATATGTTGTGTATGTATAGAAGCTGACACAGAGAATATGTTGTGTATGTGTAGAAACTGATCTTGTAAGAGAAAATCTTGTGTATATGTAGAAGCTGACACATAGAATATGATGTGTATGTGTTGAGGCTGACACAGATTGTATGTTGTGTATGTGTTGTATGGGAGAATTTGGAGTAGAAATATTAACCAAAATGTTGAATGATATTTACAGCAGTGATTTTTACCTAATGATACGCTGGAATCTGTATTTATAGCTACACCAAAAAGACCAGGTGCAATTGAATGCGAAGATTTTCGTACAATTAACCTCATAAACCATGTCACTAAGCTTCTACTCAGAATTATAATGAAAAGAACAAGAAAATAAAAATGAAGGGACGCAGAGGTGTTTCCAAGGCACCAGGGCCGGGTTATATACTGGCCAAGACCTATTGACGCGTCCTCGTCGAGCGTCCTGGGCAACAGGTCCCTTCGGGGTCCTGGCTAAAGTCAGTAGGATCGCCGATTCCTCCGAAGTCGGAGAGTGTCTGCCTGTACGGCGAGGAACCACCAGTCTGCACACCAATAAGCCAGACATGAGACAACGGATACTCACGCAAACCTCAGGTCCTGTATGACATCACACTGATGTTGGACAACAGGATGCCTTCATCCGACATACAGGACTTCGCGTTGGAGCTCAAGCCAACGAACACAAGCAAGCAAGCAAGCATAAAAATGAAAATTAGTGAAGAACAGTATGGATTTAAGAAAAGAAAAGGTTCAAGCAATGCAATATACCATTAATAACATTAATAGAAAGATCAATATAGACACATAAAGATATATACTTGTGCTTCATAGATTATACCAAGGTATTTGATAAAGTAAAACAAGATGAACTGATTAAAATGTTAGAAGATATAAACATTGTTGGGAAAGATCTCAGAATAATAAAGAATCAGGTAGCAGCTATTGAAATGGAAAATAAAGATGGAAATTATGAACAAATAAAGCTAGGAGTACCACAGGGATGTTTCTTTTCACAGGATATCTTCTCCTTCTATAGCGAAGTTATAATGAGAGAGATCAAAGAGAAGCCAGGGATATACTAATCTGAGGTTATATGGGAGTCTCCGTGGCGAAGTGGTCAAGCCGTCTGCCTCGCGCTCCGAAGGTTGTGGGTTCGATTCTAGTCTTTCGGTTCACGAGTGCATTTTTATCATGAGACTCCTGGGGGTCGTCGCTGGAGCTACGGAGTCCACCCTTCGGAACGATACCGAGCCATACGGGATAAAACCCGGTGCAATGAAGTCGATCCTCTCGACTTAGGTTATGACATAAACAATCTACACTATGCAGATAACACAGTATTGATTGCGAAAATGCAACAGATCTGCAACAATTGTTGAACATTGTAGTAACAGAGAATGGAATGAAAGGACTCTTCCTGAATATCAAGAAAACAGTAACAATGGTGATATCAAATAAAAAAGAGACACCAAAATGTGAAATGGAATTAGAATAGTAAATTTTTAACAAAGTGGATAATTTTAAATACCTAGGGGCAATTATAACATCAGCTAAAAGATGCACAACAGATATTATGAACATAATAGGGCAAACAAAAAGCTGCATTTTAGAAAATTAAAGGTATCGTATGCAATAAGTCACTATCATTGAATGTAAGAAAAAGAGTGCTGAAATGCTATATAGAACCTGTTTCGCTATACGGCAGTGAATCTTGGAATGTAAATGAACAAAATAGGAAGAACTTGGAAGCATTAGAGATGTGGTTCCTGAGACGAATGTTGCGAATTCCGTGAACGGACAGAGTAACTATACACAATTGCCTGAAAGAGGATAATGAAACTAAAACAATAAGAAAAAAACAAACAGCTTTCTTTGTTCATGTGATGAGAAGAGAGGCATTGAAGAACATCGTGACGACTGGAAAGATCAAGGAGAAGAGAGGCAGTGGCAGACCAAGAGAAATGATGCTGAGTGAACTGAGACGGTGGAATGGGGGGATATTATCAGCAAACTTGCTTCAGAACACCAAGCCAAATACTGAGATCTGTGGAGAGACATAAACGCCCACATAAGCTGGCAAGGCACTTGATAATGATGATGAGTTGAAGCTGACACAAAGAATATGTTGTGTATGTGTTGAAATTGACATAGATAGTATAGTTTGTATGCATTTAAGACGACAGACGCATCGTACTTTTTTAAATTTTATTTTGGTAATGTATCACTTTCAATTCACTCAGATATCTGAAGTGTGAGAATGTGCAGGAATTTCATATTTCAAATTTACTGTGAATCGAACCACGCATGCTGGAGTTACAGTCTAATGTCATAAACCCCTAAATAACTTCATCTCCGACACACACACACACACAACACACACACACACAACACACACACACACACACACGGACACACACACACAGACAACACACACACACGGACAGACAACACACACACACGGACAGACAACACACACACACGGACAGTAACACACACACACGGACAGACAACATACACACACACGGACAGACAACACACACACACACACACACGGACAGACAACACACACACGGACAGACAAAACACACACACAGGGACATACAACACACACACGGATCGGACACATGTATGTATTGTTGCGCACATAGAAAAATCCCTTGCCAGTAGGAAATCAAAAACAGTAGCCTAACGGTGCTGCCTGGGCAAAATTTTGAGTTAAAAATCTACCCAAAGTATTTCAGGATCCTCGCTGGTGCTACGGAGTTCATGCACTGAGTTGAGATTCTCTGGACTCAGGCTTGAGTTAGAAGTAGAAGGGAGCACCTATGTGTTACACCCGTTTGCCGTGATGTTGATAAGTCGACTAAACTAAACTAAACTGATAACGTCATGAGGCAAAGCGAGGGAAAGATTGGCCACCTATCCATGCTTGCTCTCAGGCCTACAAAACGTGATGGTGCTATCTCATTACAGACCCACAGCAGGAAACTGCTTTAGGAGAATTTATTTATTGTGTTTAAATAATAAGTTCAAGTAGGACAGGGGTATTACAGTGCTGAAGTGATTCAGAGGTTGGCTGCAGCAGACTGTAAATGAACAATCATTCTTGCTATATTGTAAAAGTTGAGTTGGGTTTATAAACAGTTCTTTTTATGCTGCAAAGGACACATAGGGCCATCTGTTTACACACATGTTGTTGTCAGTTAGAGCATTGCTCTGCTGATCCGGCAACTTCTGCAGCTTGTCTTGTTCCAGATTTATTGGTGTTACTTTTCCTCTGGAGTAAACTCGGCAGGCAGAGAGAGGGATCATGCTGTATGGGCAATAAGCTGTCTCTACAATTCAGCCCAAGCTTTGAGTTATGGAGAGGTTATTATGTCTGTTTTTTAATGCACAATGTAACAAACTATCGTCTGTCAAGACGGCAAGGTACCAGTACAGTATAGTTTCCATAATAAAGAGACCAAAAAAATTTTCTTTGGTCATGTCATGAGAGTACAGGCATTGGAAAACATTGTGATGGCTTGAAAAATCAGCAATGGTAGAGGCAGTTTAGGAGAAGTGATGCTAGATGGCCTAAGACAGTGGCATGGAGGAATATCATCAATAGAATTGATCCAAAACACCAGCGACTCGAGATCTGGAAATACATCAATGCCTACGCTATATGGCAGTGCACATGATGCTGATGATGATACTCATTTATGCATTGCCTTTCTTGATTATAGTTTTGATGATTATGGAGTCTGTTATTGACCTCTGGTTTAGGTTCTATGGGGAACTAGTGATTACTGTTCATTAGACGAGGTAGAAGACAGAGGTGATGATGATGATAACAAAACAGAGCAGCATCTGGTTGTGATATATATCCACAACACTATAAGATGTCCTGTAACACTCTTCACCTGGACAACATCTGTAAAGCCTCAATTAGCTTGTCACAGGCAGTGACTCTTCCGACGTAGCCACACTATAAAAATGTCTTAAAAGTCAAGAGGATAGACTTCATTGCACCAGGTTTTATCCCATATAGCTTGGTCTCTTTCCGCAGGGTGGCCTGCCGAAAGCGTGACACAAAGCACGGACTCTGTATCTCCAGTGACGACCCCCAGGAGTCTCCAAGAAAAATGCACTTGTGAACCAAGATATAGCCCGGAATTGAACCCACAACCTTTGGAGCGTGAGGCAGATGTCTTGACCACCCACGCTTATCGGCATGGCACATAATGACAACACATGGTATGAACTATGACAAACTGGTAATACCAGTATGCTATTTTATTTCTTACAATCTGCGTATATTGGTTCATTTGATTTGAAAACACCCTTTTCTAGTTGTGGTCTTCATATTTTCTATTTCTGGGTTATCTTCTCTCTTTTTGTTATTAAACCACTTTATTTCCCTTTAAATTTGACTCATTATTTTGGTCTTACCTAAAATCTTACTTTCTTTTATTTCATTAAGTACCATGCATTATTTGCAGACTACCTGGCCTAGAGGTTAGCAACTTTTCTCCGTAATCTCATATACTCTCGTAAGTAACATGACGACGGTGAGAATTAGCAGTGGTTCGAAACGCGTCGGTAACTTACGGGGTATGTGAGCTGGCCACTCAGAAAGCTATGGCAAAATACTGAGCATAATCTCGCCAAAGAAATCAACAATCAGCTGAAATATGCTGATATTGACAGCGATGTCCTGTAAATGATATGCAAACACTTATTTATTTACCATGCATTATTTAGCAGCTTGCTTGATTTTCTTTCTTTTCACATTGTTTTATTGTTATATTATACTATCTGTCTGTGTGTCTGTCCGACTCGGCCCGACTTCGCCCAGGCCCTGGTGGGGAGCATCTCATTTAATTCATATAAGTAGTCATATAAGCTCCCGTTCCCGATCTATCTATCTATCAATCTATCTATCTATCTATCTATCTATCTATCTATCTATCTATCTATCTATCTATCTATCTATCTATCTATCTATCTATCTATCTATCTATCTATCTATCTATCTATCTATATCTATCTATCTATCTATCTACCTACCTACCTATCTATCTATCTATCTATCTACTACTATCTATCTATCTATCTATCTATCTATCTGTCTGTCTGTCTATCTGTCTGTCTGTCTGTCTGTCTAACTGTCTGTCTGTCTGTCTGTCGGTCGGTCGGTCGGTCGGTCTGTCTGTCTGTCTGTCTGTCTGTGTGTCTGTCTGTCTGTCTGTCTGTCTGTCTGTATGTCTGTCTGTCTGTCTGTCAGTCTATCTATCTATGTATGTATGTTCGGCCCGTTCCCGTTAAAAATATAGATAGAATAGAAGAATAGATAGAAAATATGATTGGAATAGATCTATCTAAAGTAAACTTGTAGTCATATAAACTCCCGTTCCCGACTATCTGTCTGTCTGTCAGTCTGTCTGTCTATCTGTCTGTCTGACCTGCCCGGCTGCACCCAGTCCCTGGTGGGGAGCATCTCATTTAATTCATATAGATATTTATAGCCAGGGGACCTAACTTAAGATATAACAATGCTAATAAAAGTTAAGTCCCTTTGTTATATTTTTTATATTTTTTTATGTTCCGTCATGTAATTACAAAATTAAATTTTAGAAAGGTAATAGCTGATAGCTGTTAGATAAAACTATGACAGTAGATTGCACAGGAATGAAAGGAAAACGTGTAGAAAATTTCATCTCAATCGGATGGACCGTTCGCGAACGCATAAAGAACGGATCCACATACATACATACATACATACATACATACATACATACATACATACATACATACCTACCTACCTACCTACCTACCTACCTACCTACATACATACATACATACATACATACATACATACATAACATACATACATACATACCATACATACATACATACATACATACATACATACATACATACATGCATGCATGCATGCATGCATGCATGCATGCATGCATGCATACATACATGCATGCATGCATGCATGCATGCATACATACATACATACATACATACATAAATAAATACATACATACATACTACATACATACATACATACATACATACATACATTCATACATATATACATACATACATGCATGCATGCATGCATGCATACATACATACATACATACATACATACTTACTTACTTACTTACATGCATGCATGCATACATACATACATACATACATACATACATACATACATACATACATACATACATACATACATACATACATACATACATACATACATACATACATACATACATACATACATACATACATACATACATACATACATACATACATACATACATACATACATACATACATACATACATACATACATACATACATACATACATACATACATACATACATACATACATACATACATACATACATACATACATACATACATACATACATACATACATACATACATACATACATACATACATACATACATACATACATACATACATACATACATACATACATACATACATACATACATACATACATACATACATACATACATACATACATACATACATACATACATACATACATACATACATACATACATACATACATACATACATACATACATACATACATACATACATACATACATACATACATACATACATACATACATACATACATACATACATACATACATACATACATACATACATACATACATACATACATACATACATACATACATACATACATACATACATACATACATACATACATACATACATACATACATACATACATACATACATACATACATACATACATACATACATACATACATACATACATACATACATACATACATACATACATACATACATACATACATACATACATACATACATACATACATACATACATACATACATACATACATACATACATACATACATACATACATACATACATACATACATACATACATACATACATACATACATACATACATACATACATACATACATACATACATACATACATACATACATACATACATACATACATACATACATACATACATACATACATACATACATACATACATACATACATACATACATACATACATACATACATACATACATACATACATACATACATACATACATACATACATACATACATACATACATACAACGATTTTTACTGCTGTGTGTCAGTTACTGAAGAGGTTGAAGTGTGGTAATCCATCACCAGGTGTGTATTCTTCCCAAACAGATATCCACTATGCTGTTGATAAGCTTGCATGGAAACCTGTGATGGCTGTTCTGCATGACTGCAGGATTCAGTCTCTTCAGTGATGTCTAACACAGTTGAGCCTGCAGATCCCACTCTGTTCAGCGTTTGGTTTTCCTTCATCACAACTGTTATGAAAGACACCAAAATATGTGATCAAAAGACAAAAGAAAAACCTAACACCCATAAACTATAGTATTATTTTATCTATCAATTAAAGCCGCATGACAGTTGTATACTCATTGTCTACAATAGATGTGATGAATTCAGTTACCCCCATGAAAAATTACTTCTTCTGTCCTTTATTTCCCATTGAAGCAAAGGAGTCAACTAATTCACACCATGCCATCCTTTCTTTTGCTATCTCCTTCTATGTCCTCCCGTTATTATTCATCTGTCTTTAATTTTCTTCTCCATGAGTTTTTAGGTTTTCCTCTATTTCGTTTACCTTATGTGTTCCAGTGAAAAGACTCTCAATTTATACTATTAACGGATTTTCTCATTGTATGTTTTAAATAGTGCCAATATCTTTTCATTACTTATTGATTTGCCTAATAGTTATCTCCATAAGCTCTGCATTAGTGATTCTCTCATACTGTTTTGATCCTTCTATTCTGCACAGGCATCACTTAATGAATGTTTCTAGTTTATTAGTAGTTGTTTTAATTGTTTTCAATCATCTCACTTATACAGCAGTATAGATTTAATACAGAGTTAAATAAATATTCTAATTTGATTATATTATACAAGTTGTTGCCTGGCATATTTCACTGCATCTCGTCAGGTACATACTATAGAAATCACACAACATAAAATAAAGCATTACAGCTTTGTGTAAATATACACAATAATATATTTAATTATGCCTACACATTATATTAAACTAGTTTTAAATTATACTTACGTAATTTTCAACTAGACTGTAATATATACTTATGATAATGAGGCTTCAATATTTACTTGTGGTAGTTTTGCAACAGTAATTTCTTTGCTTTCGCTTGGACATGTTTATTTAGAAAAAAACATTATATACATCTATAAAGTGAGACATCTATAAAGAGACGTAAAAATAAAGAGAGACGTCTATAAAGAGAGACATTTATAAAGAGAGACATGTATAAAGAGAGCAAGCAGTTAGTGAAGTAGATAGTGAACAATCTGAGTGGTCTCGAGGTACGGCCTCGAGTGCTGGAGGTCCCGTGTTCAAGCCCCGGCTAGGGCCAAGATTTGTTCACGTGGACTTCTAGTAATAAAATTTCACCTGGTCTCTGGGTAGTGAGATCAGATGCCCGTGTGTATTGTTGCGCGCATAAAAAAATCAATTGGCAGTTGGAAATCGAAAAAGAGTAGCCTAATGGCGCTTCCCGGGCAAAATTTTGAGTTAAAAATCTACTCAAAGTATTTCAGGATCCTTGCCGGTGCTACGGAGTTTGTGTGCTGAGCTGAGATTCTCCGGACTAAGGCTTGAGTTAGGAGTAGAACGAAGCACTTATGGGTTGCACCTATGTGCCGTGGTTTTGATCCAGCGACTAAACTAAACTGGTAACATCATGAGCCAAAGTGAGGGAAAGATTGGCCACCTCTCCCTGCTTGCTCTCAGGCCTACAAAATGTGATGGTGCTATCTCATTACAGACCCACAGCAGGAAACTGCTTTAGGATAATTTATTTCTTGTGTTTCCATAATAAGTTCAAGCAGGACAGGGGTATTACAGTGCTGAAGTGATTCAGAGATTGGCTGCAGCAGACTGTAAATGAACAATCATTCTTGCTATATTGTAAAAGTTGAGTTGGGTTTATAAACAAGTTCTTTTTATGCTGCATAGGACACATAGGGCCATCTGTTTACACACATGTTGTTGTCAGTTAGAGCATTGCTCTGCTGATCCGGCAACTTCTGCAGCTTGTCTTGTTCCAGATTTATTGGTGTTACTTTTCCTCTGGAGTAAACTCGGCAGGCAGAGAGAAAGATCATGCTGTATGGGCAATAAGTTGTCTCTACAATTCAGTGCAAGCTTTGTGTTATGGAGAGGTTATTATGTCTGTTTCTTTTTTTTACGCACAATGTAACAAACTAACATCTGTCAAGACTGCAAGGTGCCAGTACAGTATAGTTTCCATAATAAAGAGACAAAACATTTTCTTTTGTCATGTCATGAGAATACAGGCATTGGAAAACATCGTGACAGCTTGAAAAATCAGCAGCAGCAGAGGCAGACTAAGAGAACTGATACTGGATGGTCTAAGACTGTAGGATGGAGATCAACAGAATTGTTCCAAAACAACAGCAACCCGAGATCTGGAAATACATGAATGCTTACGCTATATGGCAAGGCACATGATGATGATGATGATGATTCTTATTTATGCATTGCCTTTCTTGATTATAGTTTTGATGATTATGAAGTCTGCTACTCACCTCTGGTTTAGGTTCTATGGGGGACTAGTGATTACTGTTCATTAGACTAGGTGAACAGTAATCATCAGAGATGATGATGATGATAACAAAACAGAGCATCTGGTTGTGATATATATATAGATCCACAATACTATGAGATGTCCCGTAATACTCTTCACCTGGACATCATCTATAAAACCTCAATTAGCTTGTCACAGGCAGTGACATCCCTTCCGATGCAGCCACACTATAACAAAGTCTTAAAAGTCGAGAGGATGGACTTCATTGCACCGGGTTTTATTCCATATGGATTGGTCTCTTCCCGCAGAGAAAGTGTCACACAAAGCATGGATTATGTAGCTCTAGTGATGACCCTCAGGAGTCTCCAAGTAAAATGCACTCGTGAACCGAAAGATGTAGCTCAGAATCAAACCCACAACCTTCAAAGCGTGCGGCAGACGGCTTGACCACTTCACCATGGAGACTCCCAGCCACAATGCTCCAGGCCATCCTTTGAATTTCTGTCTACAAAGAACCACTATGCACAATACAAACCTCTGATAGCCGCCGGTTCTACTCCACTTTTCTTTCTCAGTCAGTTGGTGTAAGTCACAGCTGCAGATGATTCGGCTTCTGATGATACAAAAAAAAGTTGTCGTAGGAGGCGGGTCAGCTCTGGATAATGTTGGCCACAGAAGTGGAATCAGTCAGTTTGTCTTATCCAACAATCAGTATAAAACACAACACGGTGATGCAATTGTTCTGCCCCCTCTGTTGCTCTGTCACTACAGAAATGAATTACAAGTTGATAAATTACGATGATACAGTCTTTATTGCAGACAATGAACAGGACCTGCAAAATTTAGTAGATGCGGTTGTTGCACACAGTGAACAACTAGGGTTAGAATTAAATTGTAAGAAGACACAGATTATGGTCGTCACTAGGAAGGAAGAAATACCACAATGTAATATGCAAGTAAATGGGCATATTCTTAAACAAGTGAATTGGGAAACTAAAACC